>JAZGTJ010007166.1:0-23384 GCA_036877575.1 Botia almorhae
TATTTAAAAAGACTGTAATAGTAAAATAATGTTTTATTTGTTTTATCACGTAACACTTCTTTAAAGATATGTACACAGGCATATTTTTAAATGTCCTCTTTTGTTTTGAAGGACTACATTCTAGGTTCTGCTCAGAACCAGGTGAAAATTACTAATGTAACTGATAATATTATTAGTTAAAAACTATTATTATTATTATAAAACTACTATTATTAAAAACTATTGTAATTAAAATGTATTTAATTTAAGAGTCATTAAGTCAATAATGGTGATATGTGATTTTCTTAAAACTTTAATTACCTTTACAATAGTTTACAATGGTAACCATAGTTACTACAATTATCGTTACTCGTAAAATCATATTCATGTAATGTTTTCTTTAAACAGCTTTCAGTCATTTATTTTCTTTTATTGGTAACAGAAGTGGCGGCTAATGCCAAGTTAACATAGTGTAACTGTAGTGTTTATGGTATTTTATCGTAAACTACAGTTACCATGCCAATTTTTGTGTGGGTTGGATTTTGCTGTTACGCTCCAAGATTATTAGCCAATGGACACTCGGGAATCCGCCCACTTCAGAAATCAACTGAGCCGGTGGACCAATAGGAAGAGAATAAACCATGGCGAAGCGAACTGAAAGACCAATGAGAAACGGAGGAGCAACACGCTATTTTACACTGACCCATGATGACGTCCACTATTGCCGCTCGACTCTCAAATTAGAGGAACTGTTATTAGAGGAATCGTTTGCAATTGACATTTAGAATATGACAATGTTCTTACGCATCTTAGAAATTGTTTATTTCGTTTATTTTGCATCGCACATCCCAATTACCCTGATGATTGATCTTCAAGCTTTACTCCCTGAACATGTGTATCCACCGCAGGTAAGTTTGAACTTTGCGCTGCACTGTTGCGCTCACGTCACAGTAATTAACAAGCATATATTACCTATTTAAAGGTTATTCATAAATATTAATGATTATGCTTTATAGCTGAAAAACGTGTTGGAGTGGTATGCTGCCGAATTCAAGGACCCAATGGTTTTGGATCCACCTATGTGGTTCCGATCTTTTGTGTTCTGCGAGGCTCTCGTACAGCTGCCCTTTTTCCCAGTTGCAGCTTACGCCTTCCTGAAGGGTTAGTTCTAGTAAAACTAATATAATATAATTGTGTTAATCGTGTTTAAAATCACACGTTTTGTATGGCACAGCGGTGACATCTGGTGATGGAATCGCGTATATTTCTTGAAAGCCAGAGTATACTTAACAAACCTTATGCTTTTTAATTGACGATTTACACAATGGTTACGTTATTCTTACTTGTTTGTTTAATAGGTGGCTGCAGATGGATCAGAACTCCAGCAATTATTTATTCTGTTCACGTGGCCACAACTCTCGTCCCCATTTTATGTCACATCGTTTTCCATAACTTTCCTCTGACGCCACATCCGGGTCCACAAACTCTAAAGGAGCGTCTGACTCTTGTGTCTATTTATGCCCCATACCTCGTCATTCCTGTCATGATTCTGTTCACAATGCTCATTAGCTCGGCATATAACTCAACCTCTCCTAGTGGAAAAGCGTCCTCAAAGTCCAAGAAACACAGATAGAATCCAGTTTATTTCTTCCACAGCAGATCACTTCACATTCCTGTTAATTTGATGAATGTGTTCAAGGCTGGACGTATTCATTGAACTTGTATTCAATAATTGAATACAAATTGTTATTTTTGGTTTAATGTGATTCAGTTTTGAAATAAAGCTCTATTAGCATCTGTGAAAATTGTATGTAGCCTTTGCACATTGCACAACTTTAATTTTCATTTAGCTGTTCCTCTTTTTTGGCCACTTTTGGCCCTGAAGTACTAGTTGTTTACAGTTGTGTTAAATGATGGCAAAAACACGCATGTAAATGCAAAATAGATTTTTATTCTAACTTCAGCTTTGTATGAACGTTGTCAAATGTTTAAGAGAGCACCTGATGATCTAAACAAAAAGATATAAATAATAAAGAATGTACATCTACGCAAAATGTTTTTGGTGTGGTCCTTTAAACAAGCAATAAGGATATGATCAAGTAAAACTTCAAGTCAAACAGCATTAAATACAAATCAAACAGAAAATAAAATATTAATTCAAAGATGTATCATGATGGATTTAGGGTAACATGCAAATACTGTATTTCCCTGTTGTACAAAAAGTAATTTTGCAATATAAATAGTATAAATAACTTATTTTGTATATAAATACTATACATCTGAGATTATGATCATATGGCTAAAAATAATTACAAGTGTGCCTTCAGGAACTGGCCAGGCAATAGCACTCGATGTTAACACAATAGAAGGAGCAGGAGGTTGGGGCTGAAACAGACATCTGTTGTCATCTGTTAACTGGTCAATTCAATTAACTTGGTCTGGGACCCAGCACGTAGATACATAGCATCACTCTTCCCGTACAATAGACAAGATGTTGGAGAAATGTGGGGTCGAGAACTCTCACTTCTGCAGCACAAACTGGTCAATGAATTCATGTTGCTCAGCTTCAACTTTTTGTAGCGCTTCATATTCAATTCGATACCTGCGAAACAAAAACAAACATTTATACACTGACGGGCCTAAACATGGTGCACAAATGGATTATTGATCATTCATTAAACATAGTATGATTGAACGCAGGTCAGACAAAACGTCATACCTCTCCAGCTGCATCTTCTTCTCAGCTATCAGAGCTTGAAGCTGTTGCTGTTGAGTTTCTCGTTGCTTTTCAACGGATTTTAACAAGTTTCTTGCACCTATGGCCTAAATAATAGACATTCGAATATAATGAATTGAATGCAAACGTAGACTGATGTTTACTTTCAGTACAAGTACATACCTTCATTTTATCAGTCTCTGCGTCTTTTGCCAGTTCATCTACAAGTTCAATAAGTCCACCCACGATTTTCTGAAAATGGCCTATCTCTGTTTTTAGAAACGAATGAAGCAGCAGTTATTGGTCTGTGCTGTAAAAACACCGAAAGATGCGGACAAATTTTCTTCGCAAAATACATTCTTTCCACAAGATATGCACAATGCACTCTACAACAACAGTTAACTCACTGACAACAGTAAACTCACTGTCAACAAACTCCTCGCATTCCTCTTTGAGCTCGGTGGTTTTCTGGGTCACGTCGGGCTCAAGCACCCGTAGTTTGTTGAGATCATCGAAATGAAGGCCGGCCTCTGCTAACGGGTCTTTAGCCATCACCAGCAGACCGACACCTGGCTGTGGGTTTCAAGAACAGCTGTGAATAATGCAGAAACACAGAGATACACACGACACCCCGTCTTTCATAAAAGGAGCGACGAGCGTAATTTCATTACCAACTTTTTTAAATTTCTGTCCAATACAGACACAATCAACCTAACAGTGTTAGAGAATCAGCATCAGTAAAACATATGTCACCAGTTCACAATAAGACAGCTAACCGATTAGCTAGTGAGCTGGTTAATTGGATTTATTTAAACTATTGAGACATCACCGCCATGTTTTTACAACATAAACCACATAGACTCTCGTAGTTTATATAGACAGAGAATAAATACTAGTACGCATATATATCACTGTGTTGCTTGTAGGAACTTGCTGATATTGAACTGAATGAACAAAAGCAACAGCCCTTGACCAACTGGAAAGTTAACTAGCTTGGTAAACATTATTGACAAGAAGATTACACTAGCCATAATTACACTCTGAAAATAATAGACGGACTAAGAGATGTTAAGCGATTAAAACAGACGAACGACTGTCTCATGCTTACCTTTCGTTTATTTGAATATGTGGCAGTTCTGCGGGACCGACTGACAGCTTCCTCGCATCTGTCTGACTGTCTCGGCTGCCAGGCGACAGCTGGTCCACCTCATGACGAATGAAAGGGGTGGACAAGCAAATTTGAGACATTTAGATCTGATATTTGGTGCATATGACACTTAAATAATGTTAAATCACCTATTCAAAAAGTAAATATTTATATATAATTATAGTACTTGAAGACGTTTTTCACATAAAGTGCATTTACATCTTACCCCACACACCCCACTCCCCTCGATCCTGGTATTGCAGTGGCCCGTAAATAAATTCCCTGCAATTAAGCGCCAGAACACTAGAGTATGTGAGAGGGACGTGGAGAAAACTCAAGTACTTCAGAAACCCAAGAAGAAGGTTAAATTGCGTTCACTTAAGGGCGCTAATCTCCCAAAAATCTCTCCGTTAAACGACGTAAATCTGCATATTTCCTAAGTGTACTTGGTAGGTTTAGTAAGGTCGATATTATCTCTATTGCATGCTCAGTTGAATGCTTTCTTTAATTGGTAACTTGGTTAAACTACAAGAAGTAATAGCATTCTGGTATAATGTCTGTTATGCATCATTGGAATGAATAAAATAGCTAGTAAAATTGTTAAGTTAAAGGCTCGCGCACTGTCTGTTAAATGCCACTGTATATTTTTATTATCTCTGCAGAGGTTGAACCGCATGAATCCTGGAGGAATGCTCCTGGAAAAAAACAGCTTGCATTATGTTTTTCAGCACAAATGTGACCAGCAAGGTGATTCAGCAGTCAGACAGTCTTAAAGAGGCTTTCTCCGAGCTTGATATGACCAGTGAGGTTCTGCAGATCACTATGTCATCAAGCTATCCATATTTCAGGTATGGTTATGGGGTTGCATAGCATACACACAGCTGAGCTGCATATACACAAATAATCTGCAGATTTTATTCCAATGTTCATTTGTTTGCCTAGTTAGAGTTAAAGTTAGAGGCACAACAATGTTGCCAAATCAATGTAGAAAATGTCCTGTCAGTACATCTTTACAGTTTAATCTCCTGTTTATTGGAAATTCCGGAAATGCCCATTATGATTACCCGCATGTTATTTATGCTTGTATTATTAGTGTTTATGGTCTATGTAAATCTGTTAAAGTACATGTTAAGTTAGATTTCTAATTCTAATATTTCACTTTGACATTAAATTGATATGTCTGTAAATTAACTACAGTGAAAGAATAAAAATTTAGTTTTTTGTCACTTCATAAACTGTGCATCGAGGTTGAAACGGTGATTCTATAGATGGTCAGCAGAGGGCGACAGAGAAACGCTGATCATTGCATATAGGGAGTCATTTAAGGATTCGTAACATTTTGCGTCATAGATCGTATTGTATTCGCAGTTCATGTTATAATATGACTGCTGTATGTCTAGGTTATAATTGGATTTTCTATTTAAATTTAACCTCTTCAAAAATGTTTGATTCCAGATTTATATTTGTGACTATGTCGCTGATTAAACTGACCTGGTATTAATTGGGAAATATCTATTTTCCCGACAGTATGCCATATATGCTTAAATAAAAAAATACATATTTATGCCAGTAATGTTCGCCTAAAACTGCTTGACATTTTTAGTATGCAATGCGCAATTGACAACTCTCGTAATATTTGCATTGTTCTAAATAAGCCCGTCGAACCGTACAAGCTCCTGAGACATTTAAATGTTTAATGCATGTTCATATTATGACACGAATGCGTTGCGAGGCAAACGCGCAGCTGAGCGGCTTGATGTTGATGTTGATGCTGGTTGACGCACGCACTTCTGAAAGAAAGTCCCACAGCAGCGCGCGATGCTTGAACTGCGGCCTCGCGACCAATCGCTTCGCCACTCGCAGCTGTCGAGGCAACACTGTTTCCGGGCAGACGAACATTTCAGAGCAAAACAACGATACTTCTGCTTCATCCCGCTCATCTATCTCAGCGGGTGACTGCCCTCCTCATGCATGTCATTGCCACATGCAAGCTGCTTAAAGAGGCTGCAGGACAGCTCACAATAAAGCTCACAATAAAAGTTGTTGTTACGAGTCTAGTATCTTTTAAATACCACCTTGTTAGTTAATGTTTAGACTAAAAAGGGTTTTGTAGTACTGAGTGTTCTTTAATGAATAATTAAGTTGCATAAAAAACTAAGGATTTTAAATACTTAAAAGGATTGAAAATATCCATTTGTTTGCACATAAACCATCGCTAAATGGACAGGTAACATCCAGACTACACTGACTGTATACACCAGTGTAACCAAGTAAACACTGTCCACTATCCAAGACCTGTGTATCATTTGATAAGGGTGAGCAACTTGATCCAGCTAGAACTACATCACTCAAAGCAGGTGATGTAAGCAGGATGGCATCACGTTCTGCTCTTTAAACATACGTTTTTCAGATAAACAGTTCTGCACTGACCCGTTGTTTGATGTCTTGACCTACCAGAGAATCAAGCGTATCAGGTTCTGGCTGTTGCATTGTTGGGTTTTGTAAACACAAACTCAGCAATGACCTAATTATTGTGACACTCCAACAATTAGCAACAAGAGAGCCCATGAGAGATAAAGATGCATGCACATGGGACAATGAGTCATCGCGTACGTTACATTAGGTGACGGAGGTTACAAAAATGTAAGGAAGACATGTGATCACTATTTAACCTGCAATACTGGTAATGATAGCAAAATTTATGATACGAGATAAGATGGTATAGATTTTTGCTTTTTAAACTGACTGAATATCCTGCTATTGATAAGTCAACTTAAAACGAAATAAGTCAACTTAAAACAAACAATCCATTAGTAAACACAAGCTTTAAGGGGTTGGTGGTGATACTTTATGGTAAGTCATTTATTACATTATAATTAATGCAATGAAATAACAGTGAACAATACTTATAAAGCATCTACTAATTTTGCTTAACGTATGGTGACAATTAGTTGTCATTTTATGAAGAAGTGTGTTTTGCTAAATTTCTGTTACGTTCCAAGGAACAAGAAGTCGTTAAGGGTTTGGAATGGCATGTTGACATTTACATTTTGAGTAAATTTTCATACCTATTTATGCTATATAAGTAGCCGTCAACATCCAATATACGATACATGTTTTCACACAAAACAAATGACAGTGAAATTGAGAAATTTAATACGGCAGCACACAAAAGGCGGAATGAACTCCTATCTAGTCAGCCGAAAGGAACGCTGGCATGGGAAACTCCGCAGTACATGAACATGATTTGACTACAACATTCCTTCACTTTGTGTTAAAAATATCTTACATCAACAAGCCATTGTTTGGGGACTGTGAGTGTCACATGGGGTCATGATGGCAACAGCTGGCCTTAACAGCACTCGATAACCCCCCCCAGCACCCCCCCAAACCCATTAATACCGCTCTCCCTGTGCCTCAGCTTGCAACCATGTGTGAAATGATCCTTGATGATGGAGATGAGGTAATGCCTTCAGCAGGTCTGACATCACTAAAGCCATTCCACCCAGTGCAATGGACCAGCACTTGGACAATGTGCTTTTTATCTGAGTGCGATGAACGTGACACCTGCTATAGGTTTCAGAAGCCAATTTTGAGCTGTTTAAGTGCTTTGTGTTTTCTAATTCTGAAGCAGCATATTTTTAAATCTTTTCAAAATGTTTTGAAATTTGCATATATACAGTTTCATTAAAAAAATTTGGAACCTTGTATGTTTCTTGCCAGCTGGGTCATCTGCTTTATCTCAGGGTGACCCACTTTAATGAGAGCTGACTGAAGGCAGAGGTACACTATAGAAGTACTATATATGTGCCACTGATGATAACAGCTCAGTGCGGTTACAAGTGAAACACACTCGTGAGAGGGGAACATGTCGTGTTAGTTCCTTTCCTTTAAACAATCAACTGTGTAAACACTCAAGAATGTGACTGAGCTGTTTTTATCGCCAGTTCTCTCACTTCTGTTTCTTTGGTAAAAATTTAAAAAAAAGTAAACAATTATACAATGACTGTTTTTGTTGAACCTTTATTATTATTATGATGCTTTTAATGATTATTGTTTTTTTTTTATCAATACAGATGATTTGAATCGATCAAGCACCATTACAATTGAATGTTATGTTTAATTACATTTAGCGTCGTGTAATTACAATTGAATGATCATTTCCTGATAAAAAATTGTTGTTCATTGAAGAATTGGCTCGTTTTGAGGTCACCGCTGATGTAACTGTCTTTCGCATTCATGAAACACGCCCCTTTGTCTTTGATGAACACACAAATGGATTAAATGGGACTAAACACAGTCTATTCTAGTTCTATAAACCTGCCTGCACTACCTGCAGGTCATTCTCTATGGCCTGTCTCTCACCACCATCCCATTACATTATGAAAGGTGGCAGCTGCCGCCATGTGCCATCTAATTCTCCTCCAGCAGTGTCTGTTTATCAGACAATTAAAGAGACAGCAATGAAACTAATCTGTGAAAGCTGAGGGGAAGTGGGTGAGTGCTGCAGGAGACAGTATGTAGGTTTATCATGAGCGTTGGGGGAGGGGTCATGTAAAGAATGATGTCATTGAGACGGTATACTTGAGCTTTACTCTTGTGTTGTTATACTCATACCCACGTGGATGTTTTGTTTTGGTAATGAGAGTCACATGGAGATGAGCACACAAACCAATCGATTCTTTCTAGAAGTCAGGCTCTGTCTCCAGGTAACGAACTTTGTTAGATAAGCGTATTGTTTGCAGTGGTAATGTGGACACAAGAGCGAAGTTATTTACAGTGAAAGAACTGCCTTTGGTGTCATTTGAGCTGCGTGTATGTCAGCACGGTGAAATGAGAGCAAACATGTTACTTGTTTTACAGTTGATCACTGATGACCTGCCTCAACCGTGAATGACTGTCTGTCATGAAAACAGAATGACCCGCAATATAGACAACTCGTTGATTATATATTTTTGTGTATACCATTTATTTCATGTTTGCACTTTAAATTTCAGGCAAATTAATGACATGGTGACACAAAGTTATTCAGTATTTAAGACTAAGAGAATGTATGCCATCCCAGAGCAGCCCGCGTGGGGTTGTGTGTCCAAACATGTACTTGTGTGGGGATTCCCAGTACACAGTGGGTGTCCCTCATCTGTCTTGGGGTAGAGGGTCAGCGAATAAGCTAGCTGTACGCGCCTCCATCATGCATCACATCTGCATATGAACAGTAAAAGCAGTCAGAAGCTTGTCCCCAGAGGTCAAAGGGCATGAAATCTGGGAATTCCCAATTAATGTAATTAAAAAGATAAAAGCTTATTTTTTCCAGGTTTGTCAGGAGAGCTGTGACATGTATAATCAGCGATTGTTTGATGTGGAAAAACAAGATATCAGTGTATTTGTCCAAGACTGTTTATGACCTGTTAATATGATTCTTTATTAAAGATTTTAGTCAGTAATTTTAAGTTATAAATATGTTCTCATTTCCTATATCTCTCTACTACCCCCACAACCCCAGTGTATTACATTAAATAATAGCATAATAATATTTATGGGTTGGGATTTATCAATAACGTTCTAGAAGGTATTATGGCTTACTATTCACGTCTTCTCAATGGAAACAAAAAGGCACTTTGCATCAACGGAATCTATATTTATGCTTAGAATCTATTACGATGGCTTTGTAAATAGAAAACATTACGTAGAACAAAACAATTTTTGTCTTGTTTGAAATTTATGTAGTCAAAAATGTTTGCATAGGTATATCATAGATGCATCGGAGGGCAAATATGCATATGAATGAATGAATGATTTTTTATGTATATCGCCATTTTTTCAGACAGCAGATATCAACACATTGTGAAAATGTGCATCCTATAATACTGCACTTGAAGTGTAGTTTCCGCTTTCTATGAATGTGTGGCTGTCAAGTACTTGTAAAGTAAAAGAGAAAGATTCTCTGCTTCAGAAGCTGCTTCAGTACAACAACACTTGCCGCTTGCGAGTAAACAAACACCGGGCGGGTGAGGTGCAGTTGTCTCCTGTGCGCTGTCCTGACTGGCCCGTGTGTCTGTCCACTTTCGCCACGCCCCCGATGATGAGCATGTCAGGGCTTGTTATGAACCACATAGAGAGGGCGTGGCCACGGCGAACCCTTCGCAGGAGTGAAAGCGAGTTGCTCTCGTTACCGTGAGTCTTAAATCGCGATCGCAAGACTTACTACAAGTTGCACTGAATTATCACCGCTCTCCCGGCGCATTAACGGTAGCAAAGCAATGAATGGACCTAGTAAGTAAACGCGAGTGAACGACAATTAAGTGGAATACCATGCACGGACACCCCATGAACTGGTGTTGTTGAAGCACGATCTATATCTATCAAGGTGTCAGAAAAACTACAGGATCAGTTACATCCGGAATATATAATATATTGACTTGGAAACAACGTTTAGAAGGTAAGCATAGATGTACTTTAAACGATCGCTGAACATGCATTGATCATAAACAATCTTTTGCGTAGAGATCAGTTCAACATAACTTATTATTGGGGGCCGGTAGATGTGGGACATCGTTGATTATATTACTTGAAATACGTGTTCCATCAGAAAATAGCAGTTGTGCGAAGTTTGTTGCGCTTCAGATCGTCTCTTGTATTCTTAAAAGACAGTTGATCGACCAACGTATTGTCTACTACGACGCATTAAAATATCAATTGTTCGTATAGCAAAAGACGTATATCAAAAGACGTATCGCGGAATCACAAAATAAGAGGATATTGAAATTATCTCGTGGATTATTACGGTCTTAACGTCTACATTTAAGTACCGTTGCATTTCATCGTGTCTTAAACCGCTAGTATATTTACAGGCCAAAAGAAAGTACGAATTACAGCATTTGTTGACACGTAACTTTGTTTCATATCATAGATCTGTCAGTTTCCAAAGTCGTCCTCCTCCTCAAATCTCTGGTTTTCGGGCTTGCGTCACTCAAATCACCGGTGTTGATGTTTGTGACACTTCCGACGCTTCACACTTTCCACGTCGTCAACACGTTTTAGCAATTGATAAAAATAGGTAAAATCTCAATTTGTGTCGCAATAAGTAAAATGTAATACTTATTCCAGTGCAACGAAAAGTGTTAAACGTGAGAGAAAGAGCGCGTGAACAGTGTGACGTCGCGTGCACGGATTTGTTTACAAACATCCTCGAGCACGAGGGTGTCGTTTCTGCCATCTTGTGGACGCTCAAAATATAGGTTGCTGGGTCAGATATGAAACGTTGTTTGGATGTTTTTACAATTAATAAAATATTTCAAAGTACTGCTATTAATACTTACTTTTTAAACCAAATGTTTATGAAACCAAATGTTCCGTGATTATTATGATTTCCTTACTATATGATTTCCCATACATTATGAAATATTTTTCTTGAAATGTCTTTAAATTCTATCACTTCCACAGAACGACATCAATATGAAAGCTTTTCATTTTTTTAAAATGTAAATTTAAGTTTCATTTAATAACATATAATATTATTCTGTGTCCTGTTGCATTTTAAGGAGTTTGCCTGCAGTTAGACAGGTCTGATGTTGCATTTTTTCTGCCTTTCTCATTTAAAGGTTGTGTCTGGTATGGCCAGACCAGAGATGGAAAGCAGTGTAGATGACCACAACCCTGTAGCATCGCAGAGCTGCAGGATGGAGGTTCTGCGTCATGATGCCTGGCCGAGCGGCAGCATCATTCAGACCTGCCACAGACGCAGGACCATCGCTACTCAGACCAGCACTGTGTCTGCACCACTACCCCACCTCCCCACACTAGATGCCTTCAGCTCGGACAGCGTCCATCAACAGTACAGTCCACTCAGGGACAATACAGGTAGGCCTCAGCAAAGAAAAGCTAAAGTGAAAATAATTAGCAAAAAATATTTCAATGATATTCAGTGGGCAATCGCTGGCTGTAACTCAAGGGTTAAAATGCGCAAGGAAGGGTTAAAATGCCCCCTCCCTCGACCGCCCCTCCCTAGTTAGTGAGCTCTTACTAGGCATGTTTAGACTTGTTTTCTGCTGTTGGCTTCATGTCAAATGCGTCTCGCTCCACAATGGCAGCCTGTCACGGAGAAAAGTGTATCGTCGCAATGTTGCAGTCTGCTGCGTGCCGTTTCCTCACATTGTCTGTTTCTCATGTTTTCAGCCTCACTTTAGATATCAGTTAATCTTATCTGTCCATCCAGTTGCCACTCCTCTTTAATGGTTTCCTCACTAGCTGTCTCTGGTCCCTCCCTGTCCTCCAGTTGTCCACCCTATCCCAGCCCACCCCTCATTCCTGTCCACCAATGGCTGGCGTTCAGCTCAGGCTGCACCGGCTTGCAGTTACCTTGGCAACAAGCCAGAACACAGCGCTCTCCCGCTCTTTCTAGTCACCTGCACTGAGGATCAGCAGATTCTCACTAATCTCCTGCATTAAAGGCGTTTTCTCAGTGCGCAGTTGATGCTGCATCTCGTGCTGTGAGGAAAGCAAGAATAGAATTTTGTGTCTTGAGCAGAAATCTAAAACATGCACAAAACTAAAAGTGATATAAAATGCAAATATTCATTACATAGTGATAACGTGTGAAGTTATGGTGCATGTGTGTATAATCATTTCCCTGTGGATTCCCATCTATAATATTTAGTGTGTGTAGATATTTTGTACCTATATGTGTCCTATAAAATGACCAAATAATATCATCCATTTTTTTTACCACAGAGCTGTACTCAGATAACACAAAGATACTTAAGGTAAAGATTGAGACATTTAATGCAAACTTTGACTTTTGAGGGTGAAACAGAAGGACACAACAGAGATAAAAGATGCCAGATATAACTGACATAGGTTTACTTTTGAGATGGGGGTGAGGGGGTTCACAACAAGTATGCCAGGTGGGCATTAGGATTTAAAGAACTCTGAAGCCTCTTCGCTATTCGCTAAGTGGGGTAGTTGAATTGGGTCATTTGGTTGCTAGGTGTCACAGAAGGTTAGTAAGTCTACACTTCATGCCTTAAGGAGCTAGAGGTTAAAGGTGGAGTTTGTGGGAGGAGATGCTATGACACATTTCAATAGCAGTGTGCCCTAGCTCCTCCCCCAGAGGTGATATATTATCTCCATCCTGCTGTCCCTGAAAACAATGAGGACTTGAGATTTACAACCATTAGAACAGAATAGAGGCCCATACACTGTCTTTACTGCAGAAGATATATGTTATTTATATATTACTTCATATATTACTGTAACAGAAATGTTATTTAGAATGTTAAACATCACACAGTGATGACATCACGCACAAAACAACCATTGTGGCTTGACATATAACCATACCTGCTTATTAAAGGTAGCGTACTTATACAAATAAAGGCATTAGCTCACCGTTGTACATAAAATCCCTCTGCTATTGTAATCGCTTATGAAACCATATTTGGATAGATTATTCACTCCTTTGCATGTCTGTTTGTATGTGGTTGTTTGAATAATACAACTGATTGCAAGTGACCCTAAATAACCCTATGTGACATTGCCACTGTCTCTGTTATGTTATGAGCGTATTGTTATCATTACATCAGTACCATTCGTATTTTAAATCAGGAACCCTATATAAACTGCAGTGCTGGTGTGACACTCTACTGTAGTATGTACGTATGTCAACAAATGACGACAAACGCATTTATAAGGTTATGCACAACTAGTCGTTAAAGATAAAACAGTAAAAAGAGCCCCAGGTGCGGTAATGTTCAACCAAGGAAGTGAATAACAACCAAAAAAGAGAGCCAAAAATAAGAGTTGAGTGTGACTTACAGAAAACGACTTCATAATTGAATGTTTATTTTAGTCTTGATTCCACATTTCATATCTGTTTATCATTTCTCCTGCCCCAGGTACAGAACAGGAAGTCTCCAGGCCCAGAGAAAGGCAGCCGCCCCTGCCTGACCTATTACAAGACAACCAAAGCTCCTCAGAAGACTCCGTGTCCAGCGGCTCTTCTGGTGAAGACAATCCCCGGCTGGAGGAGGGGGCGGTGGAGAGGGTGGCCATACAGCTGAGGACCATCGGAGACGAGATGAACGAGTTTCTACTTCAGAGGGTGAGAACCATGTTTGTCTATGAAGTTTAAACATGCTGTTGCTTGTGCTGAAGTGTCATTAAGTATCATAAAGTAAACACTGTGCATGCATGCAGTGTCTCTGTATGTGTTTGTTAATAAGGGAGTGTGCACCAATGTACTCTCCAGTGGGTCTTCTAGTAAATGGATCGATATGATATTCACAAGCCCATAGTGAGTGTTTTGACTGGAGTCGAGTTTCCAGTTGTGGCTGAACTTAATAACCTTCCCCGCCCTCTCTCTCTCACTCGCTCGCTCACTCTGTATCCCTGTTGTATCGCGTGAGGAGTTTTAGGCAGGCAGGAGTAAACGGAGGCTAATCTCCCCTCCCCCCCGCCTAACCCACCTCCCCTCCTTTATTCAGACAAACACACATGACCTCACTGCTTTCCTTCAGTGTAAGTTTCTCCAACCTGCACTACCTAGTGCAAATCTGATGTTGCTCAGATGTTGCTCTTTTATGGCTCACGGGTCTTAATTGTTTTCTCAGTGATTTGTCTCAGATGTTTCTCTTAAAATTACTTAGGAGTTATAAAAACAGACACATACGTTTTGAGATACAGTAAAATGAATGAGGACAACTCGGATCATTTGTTTTTTAAGAATTGGATGAGAAATGTTTGATTTCGCATTGGCGAATCTGAGCACAGCGCGAGACACGTGCGTTTACTCGAGTCATATCAGTAGGGAAATCTGAGACACAGAAGATCTCTTTTTGTTCTCCATTTATCTCACTGCTCTACAGGAGGAAAAGATCTCATTTGGGTTTTTCATTACAGCATGGACAGCATGTTTACCCGCTTGTGTCCTTAAGTGCACTCAGTCCTAATCTTTTCCTGTCAAGCATTTGCATGAAGCAGATCGCTTTTTTACATTCGTCCCAGTTTCCCTCGCGCACGCACCGTCGCGCCAGAAGCGCACAAACACAATCACATGCTTACGCACACCTGTACCAACACACGCAATGTAATAAAAGCCAGCGCGTCTGGTGGAGGCAGCTGCCGGCACAGTCACGTGTAGCAAGTCTGTGACCTGTCAAATGGCACCACTGAACTTTGATACCAGTGTGTTTTTTGGATGCAGTTTTGTTTACTCAGAGGCTGTAGAAACAATGACATGGCAGGGACTTCCCTAAACACAGCAGAGCAACAAAAGCTCAGTGTGATTGAGCAGTATGTTCTTGTATCAGAGAAGAGCAGAAGAACAGTTTTCTTCCTCCATGGACATGTGAGTCTGGTGGACCACAGAGTTCCCCCAGCTCTCCTCTTCTCTAATCACTCGCTTCTCTGATTCTTGTCCTCTGTAGTCATTTCTGTCGTTTAGCACTTCAGTGTTCTAATAACTTTCCTTTGGTCACTCCTCTGTCTCATTGTTATTGTGTCGGTTTTGTTTTAAAAAACAACATGCAACAACAACAGTTTATAGGCACCAGGGAAAGAATATTGACAAATTATCTATAATAATACTTTTTAACATTTTTATTAATAATAATATTAATAATATAATACGTTTGTGTTTATAATACATTTGATTTTTTTAAATAATGTAATGTAAACAAATTATTTAACATAATCTCTAGTTGTGCTCAAACTCAAAAATGTTTAATTGACTAAAATTATTTAATTGCACTGTTTGTGAAATTCACACATGACTGATCATGGAAAAACATTGAACTGAACTGGATTAGTCAAAATGTGTTGGAATCCTGCCGGTCATGTCTTCAACATTGTGTCCATATTTCCCATCATGCACCTTTCTCTGTGTAGCTCATTCTTTCACCGTAACACTTATTTTCCCTCACTCTCTCTTATTTAATCCACCCCCATGAGAACTTATTTTTAGAGGATGACTCATAGCAGCTGTTGACGAGAGTAATGTGCCGCCTCTCCTGACTCCACCGCGCAGACATTGTCTGTCTGGGACTGCCTCACTCCACCCTGTGTCTGTGTACACACTCACACACACCTCCATGCTAACATAACAAGACGTGACACACACTCCCACTCAGACAGATCATCAGCTTTGTATTTGGCACAAGCATTCCCATTGGTCGAAAAAGTTTTAGCGATTTCCTCGCGCCTGCTTTAGTACAGAAGAGTTAATTACACAAAGGGGCGGTGCTGAAATTCACTTTCCATCTAGTGAAGGAACTAAGTCAGAGATCTCAAATTGACTTTACTGGGGCGTTTTGCTTTATAGGCAGATGATTAGAAGGAAATCGGAAGTCTAAGTAGGTCAGCCCTTCTCTTCTACAGTCCCTGAACACTACAATGTTCAAAAGCACGTTTTTCTGCAAGCTACTTTTTATTGCGCACAACACCAAAATAAACACTTGGTGAGCTGATTCTCTTCTCTGTTTCAGAATGCTGTCCCGCGCTGGCAGAACTGGGGGGCTCTGTACCACTGGCTCACGGCCTTCGTTGCTGACACCATCAACACTCTGTACCAACACAGGTTCAGATAAACAGACGGGTTTGTGTCACAGGAAGAGCGCGGGCGCTCTCCTGCCGACCACTTATAAACTGTTTCTACTCTGGGATTTTTCTGCGGGATCAGATATCAACAATTTGCTTCATTATCTGTGATTTGTTTCGTTTGTTTGGGTACATTTTGTGTATTGGTTTCCTTCTATTGGTTTCTGTTGGTATCTTTTTTCAATGGATTTTGATGTAGCATTGAAGTTCAGTAGTGACTGAAGTGTGTGTCCAGGTATAGACATCAGTAGGTGGTGCGTGTGTGTCTGTCGCTGGCACATGTGAAGCATGACCATTAGGGTACTCAGATTGTGTTGATTTCTGTGCATTCCGTTTGCATCTTCGACTGCAGCGCTCGGCGGTTACATTAAGCCGGGTTGCTCTCAAGCAAAGAGATTGATTAGATCTGCATAGCGCCTCAGGCCCAGAAGTGCTTTATCTGTTATGGGTTCCCATCTCAGCTGCCTTACAGGAGCAATAATGTGGCGCGGCATTATCAGACACCAGTGGCGCACAGCACACGTACCATTAATGGGAAACAGTTGCTAACCAGCGAGACTAAAGATAATGGAATGCTTAGCATTAGAGTATAGCACGTAATGGAGCACAGTTGCATCGTGCCTTCCTAACGCCCTTGTTTTTAAGCCCAACAATTACTAAAGCCATCGGGGACAATCAGTGGGTGGCGTGCAGGCGCCCTGTCGCCCCCCTACCTGAATCTACACTTTGGGACACAAATTTGCCACTTAATTCCAAGATTGGTCACCTCCAATGGAGGTACAGGAGTGAGGCTGAAAGCCTTGTGGGAAAGCCAGACCACTAGTTATTGAAATGGCTGGATAGCAGTGTTAATATTTGTATGGATTACACGTGTACATATTTTGTGAGAAAAGGACAAACGATAGAAGGAACTGGGAGTTCTATTTCTTATGTGGTGTGTCTATTTTGATGAAATGTTATGACCTAAAAGTGCTTAATTCCTATTAAGTTCCTATTTTCTGTTTCAGAGCGGTAAGAACAGTTTGTTGTGTTCTTCCATTATTTTGGACCAGCACTGGGAAGCAATTTGTTTTCTAAAACCCAGTGGCTTTCCACCTATTTGCAAATTCGTTTAGATTTGAATATTTAAAATCCTGTAAGCGTCAGTTAAAATCCCCATTAAAATGTACTTGTTTATAATGTTCTCAGAGTTGAGAAGCACAGGCTAAATTATTGTGTGCGTCCATTTGTACGCTTGGTTATTTGACTGAAGTAACAACAATACTTTGGGAACGATTAGGTGAATTTAATGAGCATTGAGATATTCATTAGTGTTGTGTTCTGTATGGACCAAATATCTCAACTTATTTGTCAATATTTGTTTAAGACATTCAAGTTTTCTGCTGTAATATATTTGTCTACAAATACGATGAGATTAATGTAAAAAAACAATAATAATAACCTGAGCCAAACTTCCATCATACTTGAACATGTTTCATATGAATCAATGTGAAGGCCATCCATTGTTTGCAGATACAGTTTATTTCCTGAGGCCTTTAACTGGATTAGCCTTTACAGACAAATAACACTGTTATGGGTTTAAGCACTTCCCTCAGAAACCACATTTAAAAAACAGGAAAATTCCTTTAACCACTCATTTGCCTCTCATTGGCTTAATAATATGGGTACATTTTATTCATGGCATTTTGTGAGTCAGAGATGTCTTTCCTGTGGGTTTCCTCCTGACTTCCTGTGTAAAACAGTAGTGTGGTCCACTTCCTGTGGCCGTCTTGTGACTTACTGATACCTTTGTTCTCTGATGCAGCCTCTCGCTGAAGTAAACGCCTTATGTGTAGTCAGATTCACACTACTCCCAAGCTCATGTCAGACTCATGTTTTTTACTTTTACTACTGTTTGTACTTTTGCCGTATGAATTTTTCTATGTAAAATTTCTATATGAATTTTGTATGTTTTTTTCCTTACCATTTTCAATAAATATCAGAACTTCACCAGTGGTTTAATGTCTGTTCATGTTTGTATGTCTATCCTCAAATTCAGCAGTCAAAAATTATTTAAAATGTTAAACCGATGATTTAAAAAAAAAAAAATGTTACAAATGTTCTCGATGTCATCTCGGTAAAGCCAACATGATCACGTTGACAATACATTAGATGAACAGTATGAACTGTTTTTTAATGCATATTTCATCTGATATGAGCAGAATTTTGCAGTGTTAAGAACACCATGCTGCTCGGCAGAACAAGATGTGATAGATTGTGATCCTCCGATCTTTGTGTGCCCAGAACGGTTGACATGCAAGCCCGTTCAGGCTTTGCTATAGTTTACAAGGGTTGTTGATCATTCGAGAGCGGTTCTTTATCCCATCGCATGTTTATGCAGTTTATAGCTGAAAGCAACACATCTGTTCTGGAGCGAGAACATCTTGCCTTACGGGGGTTCCTTCAAGATAAGAGGAAGATTGCTTATTTACAATAAGGGAGCTTAACAGTCATGGTCTCTCTTTACAGCTGATGTTGTTTCATTTCATGCTTATACTTCCTTGCTATATTTAGACGACTCTGTACTCTGTACTGCCAAATCCTTTTTTTATCACAATTTAGTTCATCTAAGAAAACATTACCAGGTTATCGTGACAAACTGTTCTAGCTCTCTTACCGAGCTAACATGCCAGTCAGCTAATGCTACAGCATATTTTAATGACACTTTTGTTTAAACATTCAAATCAATTTATTTTAGTATAAAATATAATTGTTTTTGGTCATCAAAACAGTATTATCACCAGGGATCATTGAATATGATCTCACATGCACGTGAGGGGGGGTGGCATCCTGTTAATTGTGGGCGTTTTGTCTGTCAGTCAACTTTACCATCTCTGTTCTGTTATAATTAGCACAGTGCAGTTAAAAATCTTTTCCGTATTGATTGAAACCCACAATGATAACAATCTACAAATCATGTGGCCCGTTAGCGATACCTGGTAACATGTTTCCACTGTTCAAGTTCTCCATGAATCTTAAAAAAAAGGTTATAAACGGTTACATGAGATTTAGACTCCCCTCCCACACGACCTGCTCAACCGGTCGGTCCAGTTTCGCATCTGAGTCATACCCACTCTAACTCCGCATTGTCACATGTCTGTTATCCATTTAAAGCCTGAAGTCCTGTTTTTGCATGTCTGCAGTGCTGTCACAATGTATAGCAATGTCAAAGTCCACCTACATTGTAGGGCAAACGACACGTTACACATTCTAGTTTAATCTAATGAGGATGTCAGTTTAAAGTACGTTCCCCCAGCGTCTGGTTAGGCTACGACTTCTCAGTATGCTAAATTATGATCGCTGGCATTCCGCCGTCTCTAACTGGACAGGCAGGATAATTATCCTTCTGCCAAATCCTAACAATCAAAACACATGATTTTCCACTTGCCTCGGAGTCATAAACCCGACCGTACCAGTCCAGTAAATTACATATCTGGGCTGAGCTTATAAAAGAACTTCCCTGTATGAAAGTCACGAAAAAACCCTCGACTAGACGAGATATGTCAAGTAAAAGCCTCAGGCTTTCAGCACAGTTTCAGCATGATAACAGGCACATGAAAATTCACCTATCCCTCATTTTACAGTGGGGATGGGAGCCTATTTATTTCTGAAATGAATTGCTTAAGGGAGCGTCAGACATTTCCTTGTTCATTTTAAATTCCTTTTCAATTTGTTTGCTTAACTTGTATGACTTTTTGTTTCGTAAGGGACCTTCACAAACAGATCCTATGTGCATTATTGGGATCCGATACAGCGAAAGACACAATCTAATTTTAATGTTCTCCATTGTCTTTATTTTAATACAAAACATAGAAATCACAAGACTTGTTTAACCCTGGTGAAAAATGTGTGCATCTATATTTATGAGCGAGTAAACACATAAAAAACATGTTGCTGCTGCTCTTGGCTTCAATTAATGTGTGGCATACTGCTATGCAAAGGTACGGTCCAAAGACAGATTTTGATGCCTGCGGCCACTGGCAGAAAAAGAGCTCCATGGTGTTCTGAGAGCACAAGCCTATTCCCGCACATCGCCTGTGCGCGAATCTCTGCATTCTCCAGGGGCCACTTATTTGGATCCGAAGTAGTCCACCACCCCGCTCCCCTTCAGTCCGTCGAAGAAGAAAAAGTTCCTGTGAGGAGCGTCTCTCTGAGACAAAGCCTGTCAAACAAACCAGCAACTGAAAACATGCCCTCACCTTCAGACACATCCCTATGCTCAGATCTAGGCGCTGCAGATCTACAGAGATCTAGACGATGCAGATCTAGAATTTTAATAAAACAGCTTCGCCGTTTGGTAATTAACTGGTTTGATTGAACACATTGGACACATTCTCAGTTGTGGTGGCGGTGACTGATGGGCAAGGGGCAGTGAGGAGTGGAGAGCCATATGCGAATTTCAGCCTATTTCATCATGCAGGGAGATGGCGAGACAGCCTGGCTTCACTCCACCTCCATGTGGGTTCGAGGCCTGCTCAGCCACCGCTCCTGAGACTTCATCACCCCATACATCCATGATCTCCACCCTCACACAGATCCATCACATCCTGATCTGAGCCATGACATCATCCCCCAACACAGATATTGACGTTTCGGCATACCGTTAGTCTCTAATAAGCCTGCTTTGAACGATTATACGCAGACCTCTGTATTTACATGGCCTGTGCTGTAGTATACCCTCTTCCTGTCTAAATCACAGTGTAATTATCCATTTTGGAGTCACTGATTACGCCACAGTGCTTTGGGATATTTAATCTCATACAGTTTATGGAACGGACGTGAAAATATGATGCACTGGCCACTGTATTTTATCAGTGACCGGAGCATTACCTCGTCATTTCTGGCATTTATACACTGTCAACAGATAAAAGTGTTGGATTTTGCCCAGATTCTGATGGAGAGGGCAGCTGCTATACGTTGCTCACTGTGCCATCAGAAGGCTAGTAAAAGTACCATGTTATTGAGCAGAATATCTACGGCTTTGTAGATATAATAAAACAAATGTTAAAGGGAAAATTGCAGGTTAATTGCTAAACTTAAGCTGATTCAACAGCATTTGCAACTTAAGGGACAAATCTACAGTAAATGATTTTTGGTATTCAACATTATGCCACAAATTAGGCTTAAAATTGTTTTGATCCCAGAATATTCCTTTGAATTAAAAACACATTGTGTCAATGGACAACTGTAAAGTTTACGGACAACTGTAAAGTTTACAGTAAAGACTTTAGACTGGCAAACGTGTCAAAGTGAAGATCTCACCTTGACTATCTCTTGACCAAGAACTCCACCGACCACAGCACACACTGGGGCCATCTCAGAGAAACAGTAACTACATGAGGAACAAAAACAAGCCAAGAGTTAAGACTCAAGTTGGAGAGAGAAAGAGAAGATGTTGGTGATAGGTATGGGTCAACTAATTCAACTAGTTTTGTAACTAGTTTATCTTAATCTTTCCAGATGGACATCTTTGGCCATTGCTGCCATTTATGTTTTTTTTGAGCGTTGTATCAGAATCATCCTGTTTATAAGAATGTTTTTAATCGTGTCGAATTAAAAATAGCCCATGTTTTTAAAAGTGCTCTGAGACCCTTACATTCTGTTCCATTCTGTTGCGCTCCATCTAGTTGTTTATCATGCAAGACCGCATCTGGTACGCCCACTACATAACAGTCCCCAAAAACATGTCTGAAAAGGGCCAGGGCCTATTTACATAGTATGATCAATGTATGATCAATTAGTCGACTAGCTGCTTGGGCATCCCACGTCTTGAAAATGTTGTTTTGTACATCTCTAGATGTTAAATGGTGCGTAAATATTGGAGAACAAATGTCTATGGTGAGCTCCTCGGTCAACGAGTACCTGACAAAGGTGTTGAGGAGCAGATCCATGCTCACGCCCATGGTCTCAAGAACATCATCACGAATTTGCAGGAGTAGGGGTGAGTCCTCAGCGAAGCTGACTGGCTGAGGATTGCGACCTTTATCTGTACGAAACTTCAGAAGTACTGTCAGAGGAAGCATAAGAGATATAAGATAGAAAGTAGAAGCAGATAGAGAGTGGGTTTTCATGTTTAAACAGTTGATGAGTGGAGGGGAGATGTATTTGGAGATTTGTGTGGTATATGGAACGGCTCTCGGCCCCTCAAGGCTCTTTTCCAAGTGGCATCATAAAGTATCACTTCCTCTTAGTTGCCCACCAACTACAACACAATGAACTCCAGCCTACAACGTTTCCACCTGGCAGCGTAGCACACAAACACGTACATTAAAGAAACACCCGCCCACTCGTTCGTGCTCTCTCACTTTCTCTGGCACATTCTGGAAATTTCAAGTTTCATTGCTGACTGTTTTATAAAATTTTCTCCAGACACCAGATTGTGAAAGCTACATCAAAACAGCATCTGAGGGTTTTGAAAAAAAACAGAATCACTGATGTAATATCAGTCTACTCTCACCACCGAGGCGATAAAACCTCAAATAAATCAGTGAGCTAAGACACAGGAAACAGTTCTTCCTCAAATGCTTTTTGAACTGATGTGTGGTATTTTTGAGCACGGCAATATATTCAAAGTCTTGCTTCAGTGCACAAATAGGAAGTGTTATTTTTTCCATCAGTGTAATTGTAGATGTTGAGGGAGGGGTTGTGGTAACAGTGGAGTCTGTTATAATGACAGACCGGTGTGGAGGTGTTTAAGGGGTACTGCACATGACTGGCCAACGATAGCCTGTGATGGAAAAATGAGGCACGTTCAGACGACAACAGGTGAGCACTGATATAAAAAGAGAGATGTTGTCTATAATTAGACAGAAGATCGTCTGGTCCCCGGTCCCCTAAGCCAAAGGATTGACTTCAAACCTCCCACTCACAATTTATACCCAATTAAATATTCTAGAGCTTGGCAGAGCAAGA
>JAZGTJ010007167.1:0-23383 GCA_036877575.1 Botia almorhae
TGTTCTAAGAGTGTTCCCTGTTAGCTGGGTAGGGCTTCTAAAAACCTAGTGCGCTTTTAAAACAAAGATTTGTTTGTCTGAGCTGTCAAAACTGTCTCAGTTAATAGTATTTATTTGGGATGGTACTATCTGTTTGATCGACCAATGGAAGATGGGGAGGCATTCTGGGAAACTTTGAATACACTGATTTGTTTATTTAAATTACATACTTCATCTTAAATTATCATATTAATATCATCATTAACCAAGATGTATCAATACAACTCGACGCTCTGATGATTTATTTTTGCAGATGCCGAAAGTTACTGGTGCTGAGGCCGACACTTATAAATGCTATGCCACCAATGAGTTCGGAAAGGCAGTTTGTACCGTTGTTCTCAATGTCATTGAAGGTACTCCCATCCAAACACCACTTTGTACTATTTGGTGCTTTGTTGTACATTATAGAGTGTTCGTTTTTGGTAGAATCTTACCACCAACACTGGTAAAAATAACATTAAAATTTGGCCACACGCAAACAGTGTTTATGTTTTCTTCTGTTTTAGTCGGATTCAAAAAAGACAGAGAATTAAAAAAGGCTGAAGTGGGTAAGACAGCTGTAACAAATTGATGGCGGCTGATTTTACTATCTTTCTCATTGCAACTCATTACATATGATAGAAAAGTTACTCATTGGATGCTTTTCACATTGAATATGACAAGCAAGCATTTCCTTCTGTTTGTTGATTGCGTTTTGCAGCTGTAGTTGGTGACCCAACAGAGTTTCGAAAAAAGCTACGAAAAGGGTAAGGCACTAATTTCACCTACGTGACGTTAAACATACTGCATGCAGTTCAGCTATAGATTTGATTCATATTTCTGATTCTTGCTACAATAGTTAGTCCTTATTTTATTAAAGACGTTATAAAATTGTTTGACGAAAGCTATTTTCTTTGTAACGTATTTCGAAACAGAAAGTTTGTTTGGTACATTTGAAAGGTCTCATCACTTTGTTTTAAAATACCAGTTATTTGCTACTTGCTACATGGTGGCAGATGGTATTAAGGGGGAGGGGCATTCTTGTTCCAGAGAGCACATGATTGGACAAAAATCTGTGTAGTGCAAGATGAGTCGTCAATGTTTTTAATCCATTAGACAATGCCCAGAAATAACTTACTAATATTCTAATATTCATTGACTAAAAGCCACAAAACTCGTGAAATTTACATTTCATGGGTCTTTACAATTTTAGTCACACTAACTAAACGTAATCTACCTAAAGCGCTGGCAAAAAGGTTGAGGAGAAGAAAGAAGGTGACATCGATGAAGCTGTATGGGATTTGTTGCTGAGTGCCGAAAAAAAAGACTACGAGCACATTTGTGTTGAGTACGGCATCACTGATTTCCGCGGGATGCTGAAGAGACTGGTGGAGATGAAGAAGGAGAGGGAAGAGGAGCAAGCGCAGGTTAAAAGCTCTTAAAGGAAATAAACCAGCTTTTCCCCAGAAAATTGGTTTTCCATTTTGGAAACTCTGAACATAGGTTTTCTTGTTTATTTCCTGATTTAGTTCATCCAACAAATAAGTAATCTGAAACCCATTGAGGTGAAGAGCGAGGAGGCCGCGACCTTTGAACTGGAAATGGAACTTAAAGACCCCACTAGTCGCATTTTCCTTTACAAGGTAAGAAGTTTGAATCAGTGTTGAGGTGAGTCACTCACAGGTCTGTGATAGTCACAAACAAATCTCATTCCCCTTGTAAAGTGAATTAAGTGAATGACTTACATTTAGCAGTTTAAATGTCTTTTTTTATAAGGGACACATTGAAAATAATGTCTGTGATAATCAACAGCATGCCACAGGTGCAGTAGATAGACATTCGATTGAAAACAATTACATGTAGACACCCAATTATAAAAGGCAATTAACTTGATTAAGACAATTAACCTGACAATGACATTTAATGACATTAATTGTCAGTCCTAATGATTTTAATTCTGTTTGTCTACAGAATATGATTCATAATGCAGGTACTGCACCAGCACAGATTTGTGCTTGATATCCAATAGCTTGTTTTGAAGACATTACATTAACGTCATTCGTGGTTTCAAGAACGTTATTAAATATTTTTTTTAATTTCTGTAACATTCTGTAAACGTTCCACTTACAACTTATGTAATAACATTACATATATATACACAAGAAACTTTTAATACCTTTGAGAGAACTTTAAGAGGACTTGCTAGCCAATGTTTTGGAAGTTGGCCAATGAGTCGTGTTATGTCCACAACCGGGTCAAAACACAGATGGTCTTTTCCGTTTCGTGCAGGATGGCGTGATGATTCCGTACAGCAAGGATGTTGAGAGTGAAATGAAACATTGTTTGAAACAAGTGGGTAAAAAATACATCTTCACCGTTTCAAACCTCAGTCCTGACGATGCTGGAATTTATCAAGTGGATGTGGAGGGCGTCAACATCTTTTCAACAGATTTCAAGAGTAAGTTTCACAGCGCGACGGCATTTACAGCAAATGAGATCTTTTGAATTTAGATTCAAATGAGATTTTTCAGATTATTATATATATTTTAGGCTCCATATCTAATTGTGTCCTACAGAAGACTGACCAAGCTTCTGTGTCTCCATATTAAACCCACAGTTCCTCCCGTGGACTTCGCACTGAAGATTCAAGAGGTGAAGGCCCAAGAGAGAGAAGACGCCCTCTTCGAGTGTGTCCTAACTCAACCCATGAATCAGATCACTTGGACCCTAAAAAACACCCCACTCTCCAACAGCGAGAAATTTGAGATTACGGTTTCTGACGATAAACTGATCCACCGCCTGAAAATCATGGATTGTATGCCTGTTGATACAGGAATCTACGCTGCTATAGCCGGAATCAAGTCCTCCAGTGCTTGGCTGATTGTAGAAGGTAGGAAGAAGAGACATTTTTAAAGAACATTCACTTCAAGAACATTCACTTTGAAGATTCACTTCAAAATGGCTGCGTAGTTTATATAGTGGAACAGAGGGTGAAAATCTCTTCATATCACGCTAAACTTGGACCTTATGTTACTCATAAACCAAAACACTTTAGTTACGAGGGAACCCATTGGCTTCAGCTTGCGAATTGTCTTCTAGTTTTAGAACCATAGTGTGAACAGCCCGTTGCTTTCAAACGATCAAATATCGTCTGAAGGAAATTAAATACTTTATTTTGTATCAGGTGCTAAAACAATGCAGACAGTGCGTGCAAATAAACGTTTATTCTTGATGAATTCCTGCCAAAGTTTTGTGCATGATGGAATAAATCTGTAACTATTCTGCTGTGATTTCAGGAACAAATGTTTTCATGTTTGAAAGACTGTCTTAACCAGTTTGTAATATTGTCCACACCAGCTGACAAAGATCCTGCGACGAAGGGCAAGAAGAAAGCTCGCAAAACCACACAGGCAGGTGGGGGTGGGGCTGATTTGGAGAAGATTGCAGCTGAGCAGGCGGAGAAGCACAAGAAAGAGATGTCAGATGCGATGGAGGCTGCCAAAAAACTCCAGGCTGAACGTGAAGCTGCAGAAGCTGAAGCCAAAGCCAGAGCGGCAGCCGAAGCTGAAGCAGCCAGGGCGGCTGCGCAGGCGGCTGCAGCTGCTGCGGCCGCAGCTGCTGCCAAGGCTGCAGAGGATGCTCTTAAAGCTGCTAAAGCCAAAGGAATGTCTGCGGCAGATGCTAAAGCTGCAGCAGACAAAGCAGCGCTGGCTGCGGCAGCTAAAGCCAAAGCACAAGCTGAAGAGGAAGCCAGGAAGAATGCAGAACTCAAGGCCCTTAGTGAAGGTCTGAGTGCTGAGCAAGCGGCTGCGGCGGGAGCTGCTGCGGCTGCTGCGATGGCTGCGCAGGCTGCTGCTGCAGCTGCAGGCCTCACAGGTGCTGGAGCCGGGGGAGGCGCTGCAAGTGCAGTTTGGGCAGGAGCTGGGGGTGCTGGTGGGGCTGGAGGAGCCGGTGGCCCTGGAGGAGTTGGAGGGGCTAAAGGAGCTACAGGAGCTGGAGGATCTGTAGGTGCAGGAGGAGCTGGAGGAGCCGCTGGAGCTGGAGGGGCTGGTGTATCTGGAGGAGCTGGTGGAGCCGGTGGAGCTGGAGGACTTGGAGGTGCAGGAGAAGTCGGAGGAGCCAGTGGAGCTGGAGGTGTTGGAGCTGGTGGAGCGGGAGGTGCTGGAGGTGCTGGAGCTGGTGGAGCGGGAGGTGCTGGAGCTGGTGGAGCGGGAGGTGCTGGAGGAGCTGCAGGTGCTGGAGCTGGTGGAGCTGGAGGTGCTGGAGCTGGTGGAGCGGGAGGTGCTGGAGCTGGAGGAGCTGCAGGTGCTGGATTTGGTGGAGCTGGAGATGCTGGAGCTGGTGGTGCAGGAGGGGAAGGCGGTGATGCAGGTGGAGGTGATGGAGGTAAAGACAAGAAGCGCCAGAGAGAAGGACCTCTCGTGCCTGAAACTGTCACAGGTAAAGTAAAGGGTTCTGGACTCTTTCTGTGGTACACTCGTTTCTTCTATTCTTATTCGTTTTTCCATCTCTGAAGTAAAACAATACGTAACAGCAGTAATAGAGCTGTTGAGTGATGTCAATATGTAGGCCAGCCCATCCTTATGTACAGTAGCACCTGGTAAGCAACATGCACCGTTTCAAAATTAATATCTGAGGTATGACTGTGTGCAATTTATAATGTAGGACAAAACAAAAGTCTCTTCCAGTAATGTTAACCTTAGACTATAAATTAGTCATAATGGAAAACGGCTATTCTGAAATCCCAAGGGAACCCATGGCTGGAAAATGTTCCAAATTAATTTCTGAGTTTTAAAACTATAAATGGACCAGCTCTGTTGCTTACAGTTTAAAACAGGCTGCCAAACATTGTCTTTAGTAAATAACTAAAGTACTGCCTTGTGTACAGGCATGGCTCAGCTCAGTTATAAAATTAGCTACTAAAAATAATATTATACCCTTTAAAATACCCTCTTAAACAGCCATTGCTCTTGGTTCGTTTGAAATGTTGTCATGCAACAGTATGTTTTTGCAGGATTGTTTCCTAATAAGCCGATGTTACACGACACATACAACAGTCATTATTCTACAAGTGTTTATCGCTCTGTTAGCCAAAAACTGGGATGGGAAACAAACACACACACACAACATACTGACAGGTGTCACACATCGTATGTTGATTAATTTACAGTTTACATCAAAAATCATGATAGGAAACTCAGACAGGCCCTGCACAGCTCCAGGTGTGAACAGAGAGCTTTGTAAACAGGAAGTGGATGATGAGGGCGGCACTCGCATGAGAAAGGGCCCCCTGATACCGGACACAGTGATGGGTAAGAGTGTGGCTTAAACACACTTAACCCGCATGAAGGGGAAAACTCATCTACATTAAAGTCGTTTGTAAAGATTAAAGAAACTAAATACAGTCATTTGCGTGTCTTTTTTATTAAACATGGACAGCAGTTACTTAAACGCCTAATGAAATTTTAACAGGATGTTTTGGTCGCAAGTCAAGGATTTGAGGTGATATTAACAACATATTTAATACCTTCTAAATAATCCAACACTGACTGTAAGGCATGGTTATTAATAATCAGAGTTTCTCAAGAGTTTATCATAGTTATTAATAATATTCCGTTATTACTTTTTAAATAACAATGTTCAACAGGGGGATAGAAAACACTAGATAAAACGTTTAATCAAATCTCTAATAATATAAGCCAATAAGTGGCCCAGGAATTGTTTTAAAATAACTACAGATGACACTACAGAAAGAACAAACCTCATACATTTGTCTTCATCTCTATTCACTAACATTTCATAAAATTGACATTTTTCTAAATTGATATTGTTCTGAATGCACACATTTGCCAGCCAGCTAAATGTGCTACTTGTGTTCATACACAAGTATGAACACAATTTTGTTTGTTTGTTTTTCATGTACTTTTATGATTTTTTAAATGTATTGTTATTTATGGCCATTTCTTACAGAAATGTGCGACATTTTTTTTATGTAGCAAGGTGAAGAGAAAAAACATAGAAACAAGACTTTTACATTCAAACCAAAACACCAACAGCGTAACGCGACGCTATTTATTGCCGAACTGTTTTAAGAAACTATGTGGCTCTGTGCCACTGTGACAAATCAAGTTTACAGGTCTGATGTCTGATGCTGTTGCTTGTGTATATTTTTGTCACGTTGTCGCCACTGATTTAGTTGTTGTTAGTTTTGTTTTTGTTTATATAAATGTTCTTTCTGACCCTCTTCGTTATATTTATATATCCTATATAAATACATATCTTATCATACCTGCAGATCCTGGAGTTCACTTCTCTGCTGGGCTGGACGACTGTAAAGCTATTGTGGGTGAAGCAGCTGAACTGGTCTGCAAGCTTAGCAGTGCTGATGCAAAGGGCACCTGGTACAAAGATGGCACTGAGGTACAACCTCATATATATGTGTATAGAATCAGCACACTACCCTATTTTGAAAAAATATTGGGTTCGTTTTGCTACCTGTGTCAGGCATATGAAATATATTTATTGGTATAGCCATTATTTTCCATTTTGAACCATTCTTATTTTTGTCTGTAGATCAATGACTCCACTGAGGGCATGACCATCAGCAAGGATGGAGCCACCCACAAACTAAAAATCGACAAAGTCACTGAAGAATTTGCCGGCAAATACAAATTTGAAGCCGATGGCCGTAAAACTGAGTGTCTGATTGCTGTTGAAGGTTTGTTGTAAAATTTCAGTTCATTTGTGCCATCACACAATGTTGTGCAAACTTTGTTCATTTCAAAATCTTGTCTTTGTTAAGATCCACCAAGATTCAGTGCTGGTGATATTGAAGAATTTGCCAAACCAGTTGTGATCAAACATAACCAAAAAGCCACCTTCAAAATTCCATTTATTGGCCGCGAGCCGTGCAAAATTCAGTGGTACAAAGACGGAGAGGAGCTTTCACAGGACAACAACTGTAAGATTGAGATTTCAGAAGGTCAAAGCCGTCTGCTTCTTAATAAGCTCCAGCGTAAGGACACCGGAGAGATAAAGGTCAAAGTCAAAAACGAATTTGGCACAGCTGAAGTTATTTCCAACTTAGTTGTGCTTGGTAAGTAAAAACAAATGGGCCAGATTATCTACATAGCAATTTCTTGGTAAATAATGTAGCACACATCCCTATCAATTTAAACTCGTAAGAATGCTTCCAAAACAATTCCATTAGGTAACAAAACAGTTTAAAATGTTACTTTCAATGTTCTAGGAACATTGAAAACATCCCGTTTTTTGGATGTTGTATTAACGTCAATGCTTGGTTCTATATAAAATTTAGTCAATAGTTTTCGGTAATAATTCGGTAACATTTTTAAAACATTTCACTAATAACTTAAGAATAATGTTTTTGATTTATGATATATTCTGTTCAAAATGTTCTGCTGCAAGAACATTTTTGGAATAACTTTGCGAGAGCTTTAAGAGAACATGTTCTGAGAATGTAATCGGTTAACTGGGACACCATTATTTGTCTAAGAAGTGATACCATTTATCTCATTCAGATAAGCCTACCCCTCCACTTGGACCTCTGGAAATCGTTGAAGCAAGTTCAAGCTGCATTGAGATCAAGTGGAGACCACCGAAAGATGATGGCGGCTGCAACATTAAACATTACATACTTGAGCGTAATCAAATTGGACGCAACACGTGGAAGAAGTTAGGCCAGATCCCACCTGAAGCCCACTACAGAGACACTGATGTAGACCACGGCAGAAGATACTGCTACCGCATCAGAGCCCAGACAGAAGAGGGCACCAGTGAGCTGATGGAGACCGAAGATGTTCAGGCTGGCACTAAAGGTGACTACATAAATATTTACAAACTTAACTGTTGTCCTGGTCATCCAGATTTATCTCAGCTCTAAACATCAAAACCTGTCCTACTTCACAGCATATCCTGGTCCACCATCTGCCCCTAAAATAGTCAGTGCCTTCAAGAACTGCATTAATCTGTCATGGACTCCCCCGACCAACACTGGAGGAACCAACATTTTGGGTTATAATGTGGAGAAACGCAAGAAGGGCAGCAATCTGTGGGGCCAAGTCAATCCACCCGAGGAGCTGATCCAATGTTTGTATCTCGCATTTTTAAACAAGCGTGATTTTGGCCAGTTATGAATAAATAAAGAAGTTACAGTGTCAGAAATTCATACAGTCTAACATAAAAGACAGTGCGATGTGATTTCTACTTAAAGATTTTATGTTGCACAGTCTGAAAAGCAACAATTGGAGAGGACCGTAAAAATTGTACAGCGTGCACTCGGCCTCAAACTACTATGTGATGATAATGCGATTTTCCACTCAACTGCCATTCACAGCAAAGAAATACGCCGTAAAAGATGTCGTTGAGGGAATGGAATATGAGTTCCGTGTATCTGCTGTCAACATATCTGGAGCTGGAGAACCCAGCGTTCCCTCTGAATTTGTGTTTGCCAGGGATCCAAAAAGTAAGTTGCCTCTCAGGTTGCTCATTATCGACAAAAACAGTAACTGCTGACTGTGGCGTGAGGTTTTTAGTATGTGCTTTTAAAGCTGCACATTTCGCAGAATTATCCATGGCTTACGCTCCTAAATAGACAAAAAATGGATTATGTAGGTCAGCTTTTTTGGGTTTGGCTCATTTGACTAGTTTCTCCCCATTTTCTCTTGTAATCTTTCAGCATGTTCCGGAAGTCCTCACACAAACACACTTTGTTTTCTCACTAGAACCCCCCGGAAAGGTCATAGATCTTAAAGTGACAGATTCCACCTACACCACCTTGTCCTTATCTTGGACTAAACCTAAAGAGGAAGCTGGCGTTCAGGATGAACCAAAGGGATACTTTGTTGAAATCAGACCTGCTGAGAACACAGAGTGGGATCGATGCAACACGAACGCTATCATCATGAACTCCTACACTGTCAAGGGAATGAAGTCAATGGGCATGTACTGGGTTCGAGTGGTCGCCACCAATGAAGGTGGAGAAGGTGAACCACAGGAGCTAAACAACTACGTTCTGGCAATGCCTCCTCCAGGTGAATAGTTGACCTAAGGATTCTAATAATCATTCTTAACCCTGGGTAAATGTAATCCTGGGTTATCTTTTTTCATGTTTACATTGTTTATACTTTACCCTGGTTTAATATTAATCCTGGACTATCAGGTTTCCTGATTTCACACTGTGCATTTGTAAACTGTGGATTAAATCATCTTAATGCATATTTATTAGGTCATAAAGCAGGGAAAGGCTTTATAAGCCAAGGTTAAAATTGATAACACCATTTTAAAATTGACAGTGTGAAGTGTTGCTTTGCCTAGGGTAAAAGTGGGTTTAAAAGAAGATAACCCAGGGTTAAGTGCAGTGTAAAAAGCCCTCTAGTCTGTGGTCTGCGAGACAATTTGTCCCAACATCCACCCTTCAGTTTTTAATCCCTGTACATGCTTTTTTGATCATAGTGAGACCTAGATTCACAGACGCTAAGATAAAGAGCTTCATGGTGGTCAGGGCTGGAAATTCTGCCCGATTCAACATCAACTTTGAGGTATTAAACAATACTAAAACCATACTTATGGGGACAATGTTCTGAGTCTGCACTAATATGTTATGTTTTACAGGCATCTCCATGGCCTGATGTCATTTGGCTTAAAGATGGCGTTCCGGTCACTAAGCGGGCCACTATTAGCAACGCTGAGGGAGGTTCTCAGATTCTCATCCCATCTGCAGAACGTTCCGATACAGGAATCTACACCATCGTAGTCAAGAACGTTGTGGGCCAAGAGACCTTTAGCATTGAGATTAGGGTCACAGGTGAGAAGAAATTAGTGTCACATTTGTGGCTAAAAACCCTGCCTTAATTATATGTACACATCATTTTGTTGCCATGGTTCCCATTGGTTAGACAAATACATAGCCCCGTCCCCAAAGTCACCCCACTGGTTACGCTAATGTTAGCTTCTCAAACAGATTAAATAGTTTTGATAGCGCCGCAGTGTTCACACCTAAGAGAAACCAGCGACAGTGCAAATAGCTTATAGCTTTCTCTGCATATTAAACTGGTATTAGAAGATAAAGTATTTAAAAATAAGAAATAAAAGCATCACCTTTAACAGAAATACTCAATATATAGACAGTATACTCAGTCACGCTCTCTACGTAGGACAATGTGTCTAATAGCTGTGTTAACTGCCAATACTGATAATGAATTGTTGGCTGGTTTTGACGCAGACGAACCGAAGCCCCCTGGTCCCGTGGAGCTGGATGAAAACGTGCCGGGCACCGTGACAGTTTCCTGGGAACCGTCACCAGATGAGAAACGCGATGATCGCCTGCATTACATGGTGACCAAGCGAGACTCCAGCAAGAGGACCTGGCACACCGTAGCAGATCGCATTTTCAACAACCGCTTCACAGCCTGTAACATCATGCCAGGCAGAGAATACCAGTTCCGCGTCTACTCCAAAAATGATATTGGCTTATCTGCCCCTTCTGAGTCATCAAAGTGGCTAATCACATGCAAGAAAGGTGTGTGATTCACGCAGGTCTTCCGCTGTGGTTGGGGGTGGTTCTGTGATTCCAGGAGCCTGCAGGTGCAGCTGGGCCCCACAACAATTTAAGGAGCCAAAGCAATATGTAATCAGAGGACCAAGAATACTGAAAAAAAAGTCTGGATAATGAAACAAACCAAACAATTTTACAATGAGCTGCACAGGGCGAACAAATATCCCAAATTATTCATATAGTTGTGAATGATTGAAAATCTGAGCAGTGTTGAAACGCATGACTAACTAGGCCAACACATGGCTCAAACACTGAGCCAAATATTTTATTCGTATCAGACATATTATCAGTTTTGCTAAAATGCCATACGTTAACGTTTATCATCAAAAACATAATCCTGTTTATTTTGCTGTATATTTAGGCTATATGGTTAGTTGTTTTATCATTATTATTATTTGCATTTAGCATTGTGTTTTTGTAGTTGTTCACAATCCTTTTAGAACAAACCCACATGGAGTTTGCAAATCACCGGCGTATATAGTTTCTCATGTCTTGTAGACGTTGAGCCACAAGGGGGTGTTTGTTACTGAACAACACCCCACCCTGCATATGGCCTACACCTCCTTACACCCCATATGAAGTGTATCCCTCGACCCCCCACTCGTTAGTGTGCTGTCTATATTTACATCATGCCTCTGTTGGTATCGATTGTTACAACCTCAAGGTTGCACTAACGTAACATTGCCGTTTTAAATATACAGCCCGGCAATCAATCTGGCGGTTTTAAGTTGCGATGGCTTCGAATCGATCAACCTGTTTCATCTCTTGCAGAAAAATTCACCCTGAGCATCCCGGAGTCCAAGACCTGCAACTTGGAGAGGCCTCCAAAGTTTATGGTCCCGCTGAAAATCCACACAGCACCGCAAGGCTACGAATGCTACATGAGCTGTGCTGTGAGGGGCGACCCCATGCCCCACATTACCTGGTACCGCGACAACATCAGTCTCAACACCAACACTAACTACCACATCACTAACACCTGTGGAGTCTGTTCCCTGCTCATCCTCAGGGTCGGAGCTAAAGACACGGGAGAGTACAAGATCACAGCAGAGAACCCGCTAGGAAGAGCTGAGTGCTCTACCACCCTCACAGTGAGAGGTAAGAGTTTGACACTGCACTAATCTGCTGAAAAGTCGACTTCAGAGCAGTATGAATTTCCAGGCTGGTTTACATTGGTTAGCGCTGGTTTAGTGCTTGTCTAGATGTTGGAACAGCATAGATGTTCTGTTCACCTCCAAAACGTGGCTTGTGAAGCTAGTCGGCCAGCATGGCTTTTCTAGTAACGCTAGTTGATCAAAGGGAGTCTTACTAGTTAAAATGGTTAAAAAGCCGTGTGAGGGGTTACCAGCACACCAGCTTCCAAAAAACAGCATAAACATGCGGGACTTTCAACAGGATAGATGGTTCAATTCAAAGTGACTCCTGAAAAATTTGCCTAGAAAATTGCTTGTTATTGTTCGTTTCCTTAAAGATTGTAAGATAGTCCAGGAGCCTCTGAAGGTGTGTGTTATTATTGAATGAGGGCAGCAGCTCTGTGTCTGCACAGTTTTTAGTGTTGCTCACAGTGTGTGATTACATAAAATGGTAGAGAATTTTTCACCAATTGGCAACTGATGATACCACTTAAACAAAATAACAACTCGAACAATAAATCAAAAACAATTCACAGACATTTTGTCACTGCACCGCTAACAGTTTATGTACACAAACAAAATGAACTGCAATAAAACGAATTCTAAACTAAATGGCCCAGGAATTATTTCATTAAGATTTCCTTTAAACATTTATAATGTGTGTTTGCCCAGACAATTAGGAAAATGTAGAAAAATGTGGACGTAAAATTGTACAAATGTAATAAATTATTTTACCTCGTTTCTTTTCTTTGTTTTTCAGATTAAAATCATGACATGATGAGGTCATCGATACATGCTGCTTGCAAGCCATTATTTGTGCTGTTTTTGTGGGTTTTGGGCTGTCTGTAGAAGTACATGATAAGGTTTGGAGAACAGCAAGTTTTTATGACACAGGAAAATCTTATTAGAAAAGTCTTATTAGACAAAATGGCAGAATTCAGTGCATGTGGAAGATTGTACTGTATTGAAATACTGTTAATTGCAGAACAATCTGACGTAAATTTGTTGGCTGGTCAGGCGACTGATTCTTAATTGCATGTGTTTATCTAAATCAGTCCGACAAAAGTTTGAACTTAAATCAGGGTTTGGGATTTTATTGTTGTTGTACGAAACTTAATTTATTTAATTTATTTTTTGCTCTCTGTTATTTTCTGAGCGTTTGCGCTGCTCTTTGACAAACGCAGTCACACTATATTACAAATTTGACTTTTATTTTCTCTTGCACTAAAATGCTAACATCTAAAAGACGCACGACTGTAAGCCTTTGCAAATCTTCAGATTTGTGTTATGTAAAGGTTTGGTGCAAATAAAACATTCAAATTCATGATGCGTTGTGTTTTTTGAATAATCACTACACGTCATCATTTACAAATCCATTACTCTGCTTATTAAATTAAAGAGCAATCCAATTATTTATCCTTTACCTACAATCCTTTAGTCCTTATATTCACAAGACACATGCATCTATAATATACAGAGAAACAGTAAAGATATATCATATGGGTGATAAATCATGAAATATATCTCATTTATAAGTAAAGCCTGAACATTCTGTCCTTGTTATATTCTCGCTCCCTATATTTGGTAAAAGGTTTCATGGGCAGTAAACTGTTAAAAGGGCATAACAGGATGTAACATCAGCGCTGGGCTCCTGTGGCACAGTTATGCGCTCATGTTCTTCTGTCAGACTTGCGAGTCACTATATCAAGATGAGTTACGATCTCTTCATCTCTCCTGATCCTTATATGGACCATAAAGCCCTGGCCTGAACATTCCAGTGTAACCTAAACCTCAAAAAAGATGTCCAGGCTTGACTGACTGAAGCCTTCTGAGATACTTGCTCATGCAAAGCACAAAAAATACAAGAAATAACGTATCATTTATCAAAGCAGCATATTACATCCCCAAACGACATTGGCATATATAGTGAATAGTAGTCAATGAGCATAAATAAATGTCTTTTCTTCTAAATTGTTTTATGTAAGATCTGTTTTATGAAGTATAATTTTATATATTGTCTAATATGACACACACGGCTTTTTTAAAATAATGCACTAATTTATTCACAGCTGCACAGTTTTGGGGGAAAATATTTTTTTTTTAAATGTTCTAAGATTTCTACTCTGGCATAAAATGCGCTTACCTTTCTCATCGCATTGTACAGAGCAGCTGGTCCTTCTCTGTCTCTGCTCTGCTAGGTGCTGAAGAAATACCACTGGCCTCTTTTTGAGAGGTTTGTAGACCTTCTCTGCTAATTATCCAGCCTGATTTCCTTTCTAAGGGAGGAGTCACCAAACCGCTTCCCACTCTTGTCTCTGATGGGTGCTCAAGGGTAAATCTATCCTTCAGCCATCACCCCTAAGGAGCAACTGGACACCTTTGGTGGACCATCTTAAGTTGAACTGCGAAGGTGAAGAGTCTGCATTCAAAGCTGAGGAAAACGTTTGGGGAACACTTCACAAAGTAAGTTCTTTCCACAACATTATGCCAGAAACAACATCTGGCCAATCAGCATAGCTTCAGGGGGGCCTGATTGTTAAACTCATTGATGGCAATGAATCGGTGCATATGATTGGATAACAGCTCTGCCTGCTGTATGACCTGTACTGATTTGTACTGTATACTGTATGTAGGAAGAATTGTAGGACAAAAATGTATTTTCCATGCAGTTTCAACATTTTGTGCCCACCTGCATGACTAGGATTGACTATGATAATGCATGACTGATTTTTTTAGAGAAAAGCAATGTGTACTGAATGTGATATTTGTAACAATCACCAGAGAGTAATTAAAAAAATATATTTATGGTGACAGGAAGTGATGTAAATGCATTTTAGCAACGCAATTGCCGTATAAATGCACAAATATGGTTCATACCAGAGATTCCATAGTTGGCAAAAACAGACATCTGATGGTGCCAAAAAATATCATGTTGATCTTCCATTCAAATGATTTCCTGTTATCATTTTATAACCAAAAAATGTCGCACCATCTGTTCTCCTAAGACTAGTTTACACATTCCCTTCCAAACCCCAGATTCCAACAGTTGTTGGGTTTTCTTGGATCAGTGTGTTAACCCTGGAAAAATGACAGTTTTGTTTCCCAGCATTCTGAATCCGACAGCCAACTTCAGAGTGTTTGAAATGCCGGATGCTTTGCTGGAGCCTTTAGTTCTGAGCAGTTCTGCGGGACAATGCATCCATTATAGATTAAACTGTAAAAAACGGTCAATTCTATCGGTGTGCCATTCATTTGTGAGAAAACATAACGGTGAGCGCTGAATGAACAGATTATTGAATCGTGAACAAAAACAAATAACAAAGGGAGAATATTCTCAACAGATTCATAATAAATAAATATTTTCATTGCATTCCGTGTCATAACACAATGTACTTAAATATTCTGCGGACATAATGAGTATGAATAAATGGGTAATAATGAGACTTAAACACACACAACTGATAAATACCCTTAATCTGCTGTTTAAATGTTTAGGTGTTCCCCTTTAAGTCCAGGTTAAGCGGGGCACAGGATGACAGAATTTACAAAGTCATAAAATGTGACATTTAGGTGTTGCAGCAGTAAGTGGAGACGTGGTTCTGTTAGCTGGGGGTTGACAGCTTGGGGCGCGAGTCCCTCTCATGCCCCCCTTGGGCATATTTATAAATCAATCATCTGTCTCTGTTGCTGGCCATGGCTATTTTTCATCTCCTACAAATATGGTTATCCTCGATAAGAACCAGCTGTCTTCAGATGAACTTATCCTGATTGACTGCTTACACATAGAATCAGCACCTAATTTATTTTGATTTTATCATCATTTATTGGGATTACACTCATGTATGTGTGTATTCCCACATACATGAGAATGTGGGATTAGGAGTACAAAAATGTACTATATTTATTATTATATTGATATTATTATTGTGTATATTATATTATTCATCAATGCTAGAAACAGCACAGTGACAGCACCACTTTTAGGAAATACTGGATTATGACGGATATTAACACAAATGTCCCCGAGGCAATTGCCACAAAGAAATGATAAAAACATGAAAGGATTATCACGACATTATTTACAAAACTTGACAGTTACTGAAAGTCATTTAGAAACGGCATTAATATGACAGGAGGTCGTGTCGAAACAGATCGTTCGAGATGTGCGTCAGAGGGCGTCTTCTGATGGATAGTTTTATGAGCTATGTGACCTACAAGACACCAAAACAGGCGGGGCCATTTGACCAAGCACACGCTATAGTGTGAAAATGGAAAGCCTTCGATGTACTGTCGCTTTAAATTACTGCCCTGTAGAAAACAGCTGAATCTCCTTTTTTGAACGTTTCCATTTAGGTTTGACAACGACTTAAAAAGCAGACGTACACCCGGTCGCAAATTCCAGTGAGTCGCAACCACTTCTCAGCTAATCACCAGAAATACTAGAAAAAGTGGCTTGTTTTGGCAAAAGAAGCTTTTGTCTGGAGAAAAAGGCCAGGAAGCAATCCAAGTCAAACGCACAGGCTAATTACCACCTCCAGTCACAATTACTGTCTCTTGCTTCTAAGGAACTCATCTAATAGACTTGAGGTTTAGTTAAAATATATCAGCATTACGTTCCTGCAGACGAACTGCTCAAATCCTGAGACTCAAATGGGTGTAAGTGACACTGTTGCCAGCTTTTCTCTTCACTCTGTGACTGCCCCATGAATTACATTCCAGACAGCTGGAACCTTCATGTTAGAGAAAAGCCGACAGAAGCTCCTGGTTTAGCCTGCCTGCTAAGCTCCGAGCTCCCTGCCTCAGGGAGTCGACCTGCTTATGGTGTGTTGTGTGGATGTTCATTATTATTTCTCAGCACATCCGCAGCTAGCACACGTTCAAATGCTACAAATTCTTTAACGTCGCACCAGAACTCGAAACATAAGCCGCCTCAAGTCAACAGTGTTGATCTTCATCCAACACGCACATTTATTCTGCGGCATGAAAAGGGGGTTTTGGTAAAAGTGATATTTCATAGTCCTCCAGAAATCCTCTTTCAGTTCGTGCATCTGCTTGTTTTTGGGTGACTAAATGTAATTCATTTTACAGGTTAAAATCCCTCTAAATCCCAAATGCCAAGATGAAGTTTACGAAAAGTAAGGAAGAGGAACCCACTGCACCCGGGCAAGGTACATATGCAGCCATGTTTTTAGCATTAACGTAACAGGTGTCAATGATGACGGAACTGTTTTTTGGCAAACTGGACCCACTAAAGGGCATTGAAATATATGGCTTTGTTTGATGTGTTGACGTAATGTCCACTGAAACAGGAAGTTAGGGCGGGACAGGGTATAAAGTGTTTCATTTCCTTTATAAAATAGCCAATAGCGTTTCACTTACCTCAAAGCCTGGAAGTCGTAGCCTTTGATTGGTCAGCAAAAATTAAGTGCAGAATGATGTCATAAAAATGGTTGATCTATATATTGGTGGAAGCGAGCGACTGTGAGTTATAAAAGCTTATATCTTGTAAATGCAAATGATGTCAGTGTTTTGAAGCACACTAGTTCATAGATATTTCTAAGGCTAACATATTCATACTACAAGCCCGAAAACTTCAGTTTTCATGTTACAGGAACTTTAACTTTCTGTTCTCGTTTCAGTGGCTATAAGAAAACGATCAAAGGTTCCGGGTGTTATGATCACACAGTTTGTGGAGGAAATACCTGCAGGAAAAAGCCACCCCGATTTCACCCGCAAACCGATCGCCCTGACCATTCAAGAAGGTAGAGTTCAGCCGCTCAACCAAACCATCACTGATGTTCACAGACAAGACGCAATGACTGCAGTATTTCTGTTCCGCTGTATTTAACTAGCTTTATTAAACCCTTGTACAGGAAAGATAGCCATTTTCAAAGCCATCGTCACTGGAGATCCAAAGCCGACTGTCACATGGGCTCGAAACAATGGAGATCTATCTGATCCTGAGAGATACATTTCCTCGTATGATACAATAAGTGGAGAGCATCAACTGCAGGTACTTTTATTATCTACAACTTGTATAATAGCAACAATACAAATCCGTACCTATGATTTAACAACTGTGGATCTCACTGATTTTAATGGAAACTCACAGAACAGATTTACACATAGCAAAATGTGTTAAATGGAGCTTAGAATAATAAAATCGTATTGGTGGCTGAACGCATAATCAAATAAGGCATTTTGAGGACACGGATGGGGCGTGGGATTCAGAAAACTGTATGATTGACAGTTCTACAGAGTTTTCTGCGTAGGCCTACTTTTATCTTAAAGGCAGAGTAGGTAATTTGTTCCAGAAACATTTGTTGTTATGCTGGCTAAAAGTATTTTCACATCCTCATTGCAGTCACTGTGGTCTAAATATATTTCTATATATTTATATCTTCTGTGGAAGGTGCAGGGCCATATAAAGAAGGTCCAATTATTACATTTGGTCCAAATGAAATGATAGGATGTCCTACTTGCCTGTCAAACTATGAGTATGAGTTTATGTATATTACAGAAGGCGTGGCCTTAGAGAGCGTTCCGAAGGGAAGGCGGGATCTTATGCTTTCAATGCTAACTTGCTATTGTTGGCCTCTCTGAAATTGCCCGCCCTACCTTAATTTTTTTAATATGTTAAAGGAACTTTTAAATCATCTCATGGTTCCCTTTTTGCTGTCATATTTGTTAAGAGCAAAAGTTTTGTATTTGTTAGATGCCCAATGTTGGAGTTGATCAAGCAGACACCTACAAATGTTTCGCGAGTAATGAGTTTGGACGTGCTTTGGTTACTGTCACACTCAATGTAATTGAAGGTCAGTAAAAATATGTTTTTGTGTGGATGGCTGTTCTATCACTGTCATAGCTGTCAGTAGAGATAACCCGGGACATTTGAGGCCAGAAACAAGCAGAAATAAAATACGCAAATCATTTCTGCTTTAAATGAACATGTTGCTTTTAGACACCTGGTATCTATCTATCTATCTATCTATCTATCTATCTATCTATCTATCTATCTATAAATATATATATATATATAGATATATATAGATATATCAGGGGCGCCGCTAAGGGAGGGAAGTTAGGACAATTCTAAGGGCCCACGCCCTTTAGGGGCCCCCAGAGATCTGCTTCATTAGTAATACCACTACTAGGGGGGCCCAACCTCATATTTTGTCATAGGGCCTAAAATTGCGAGCGGCGCCCCTGATATATATATATATATATATATATACATTTGGTTACTTAATGGAAATTAAGTAACTTATNCTGATATATATATATATATATATATACATTTGGTTACTTAATGGAAATTAAGTAACTTATAACTAATGGAAATTAAGTAACTTAGGGAAACTTTCTTACAACCTAAAATTGTTAGCTGGGTCCTTTATATGATGTGACATAAAGTAGTTCAAAATTCAGAAAACAGATTCAAAACTTTTGATTCAGAAACAATGTTTCTCTCTTTCAGTTGGTTTTAAGAAGAGCAAAGCACTGCAGGAGGCCCGACTAGGTCTGTATGACTTCAAGCCTTTATGACACAGCCTTACTGAGTCAAGAAATAAACAAACATTTAAAATACTTCTTCTATAGCGTGAAGGTCAATGTTACAACTCTATTTACTTACAGAACAACGAGAGAAAGCAGCGGCCGATTTAAAAAAGACCCTGAGGACTCGGTAAGCGTGCAGAGATCATACCAATGACGAGATTCAAGTGCGCCTTGCATATCGAGTGACCTCATTCTATTGTCTGTTTGTTCACATGCAGAAAGCAGCGTCGTCCAGCTATAAAGGTGATTAGGCGAGCCTGGAATTGACAAGGTTTACGTGCTGTTTATTGTGTTTTTTTCTCAGAAATGAAAGCCAGAAAGAGGAAAGGAAAGATGGAGAAGTTGATGAGAAATTTTGGGAACTGTTACTGAGCGCCGATAAGAAGGATTACGAGCGTATCTGCATTGAATACGGGGTGACGGACTTCCGAGGAATGTTGAGAAAACTGAACGAGAAGAAAAGGGAAATTGAGGAGCAGCAGTCGCAGGTGTGATACAAATTAATATCAACCGCGTGGAATTATTACAAACGACAGGGTATTGGCAAATGTGTATGTGATCTGGTCCCCAAATGGTCCCAAAATGTGTTGTTTATTAAATATTGATGAAACAGTTAATATTAAATGCATAAAAGATACTTTTGAAAACATGTCAATGTAAAGGCAGTCCTTTAATCAGGATCTTTAACCCCTCTTTCTAAAAACACTCCACCAGCCTGCGGCGAAAAGAATATAGTGTAGCTGTGGGGTTATCAATATGGAAATCGAAATAAATAGCATATCAATTTTATGTTTATTTAATCACATTGAAATTTCTTACAGGTTTATTATCTAATAAGCCTTTATTATCTAAGAACAACATCATTATGTGTTAAAATATAAGCCTTTATATTTGGGTGGCTTTTTCACTGTTTTGGAAAAAAAGAAAACTAAAGAATCATTAACAAAGTTTTAATAGCGCTTAACGAATCGATCACACAAGCCTGTAAATAAATAAGATAATAAATATGAGGTGTGAAGCTCTCCACGCTGTTTGCGTGCTATTTTTTCCTCAAGAAGTACTTTGTGTTAAGTGCTAACAGTGTGTGTAAATCTAGCCCTGCCTGCGGTACCTTTTAAACTGTTTATATTTTTAACTTTCCTTCCACAGTACATTGATCACCTGAGCAACCTGAGACACATTGAAATTAAGACACCAGGATGTGCCGAGTTTGAATTTGAGATGGACCTCAAAGATCCTAATGCCAGAATCTTCCTCTTCAAGGTGAAACGGTTAACGTCAAGGTTAACGTCTATTACAAGGACTTTTTCTGACTGAATGAACCCTTTTTAACGACTTTACTTCACTCTAAATATATCATATATGGTGGTTAACTGTTAAACGCTGTGTTTTGGGTCACAGGATGGTGTTATGGTTCCGTTCAACACTGACACAGATGAGAAACATTCCCTGCGTCAGGTTGGCAAGAAGTTCATCTTCAGTGTTAGTGGTCTAAGCCCAGAAGATGCCGGACTGTACCAAGTGGATATTGAGGGGGTCAATGTCTTTTCCACAGACTTCAAAAGTGAGCTGTAATCATTTATGAAGTTATAACTACAGCATTCACATATACAATAACTTTTAGGAGTGTAACATGAAGTCTAAAGGGAGAGAGTGCTGGACATCATTCATGTGGTAATGTTGATATTAATATTTTAATATATGAAAATTCTTCACTTTTAAAGAATTAACATGTTCACCAGATGAAATACATTTTACCTCAAAACATTTCTAATCTACAGTCTATTTACAGTCTATAAAAATTAAATCTTTATGTTTTTGTATCTTCTGTTTGCAAATGGTCTGTATCTGTGCAGTTCCTATGGTGGACTTCCTGGTGAAGATTCAGGAAGTGAAGGCCATAGAAAGAGAGGATGCTGTTTTTGAGTGCGTTTTATCCGCTCCCCTTCCGAAGATCTCCTGGATGGGGAAGAGCACCCCGCTGGTTCCTGGTGAGAAGTATGACATCAGCGTGTCTGAAGACATGCTGATTCACAGGCTGGTGGTGAAGGACTGCATGCAGGTGGATAAAGGCATCTACGCAGCGGTCGCAGGAATGAAGTCCTGCAACGCTTGGCTCATAGTGGACCGTAAGATCACATTCACAATTCATTATGCATCACGTTTATACTGATTCGGGCCCTGATGTACCCAGTTAGAACGTTTCCCTAACGTTTCCTTTAAGTAAAAATAGCCAACAATCTAAGAACGTTCCCCGTTAGCTGAGTTTACAACAGAAGCTGTTTGTGCAAGCATATTAACTGACATCATTGCGTCGTCTTCCAGTCAAACGAGGTTTTATTGATTAAAGATTTAGCCGATTTGATTCATAAATTAAATTGGAATAATTCCGTCACATTATAGCCATCGTGTATCATGTTATGGCATATAATGCTCAAACAGCTGTAATGAAAGAACGATTCGGTTGCACAGTATTAAATTCATTGCTTGCCTCAATTACACACCTTCGATATGAATCAAACTGTCAGACGCTTAAAAATGATTCAGTCTGAAATGGCAAAATTGACCATTTCAATAAAATACCCCCAATTATTTGAAACGAGTTCCAATGAGAAAGCTGCACAAAGGAGAATTGATTGCTTGTATTGTTCGCAAATGCCATTTAGATTCGCTATATTAGCAGGACGAGCGTTTGCGGTTCCACTTACACACTCAAGTTTCAAGTTTTCCATTCAATGGCCAGAATATTAACACCTCATTCCTATGTTGATCTCCCTTCCGGACAGCTGACCCTGATCCCAACAACAGGGGCAAGAAAGCAGCCCGCAAAACCACCAGAGCTGGAGGGGGTGGAGAAGACCTACTGAAGATCGCGGCCGAGCAGCAGGAGAAGCTTCAGAAAGAGCGAGAAGAAAGAATGGAGCAGATGAAACAGTTACAGGCTGAGTTAAATGCGGCCATAGAGGAAGTACAGCAAGAGGAGGAGGTTCCTGCTGGTTCCTCTGCGGTTCCACCAGCACCATCCAAAGCGAAAGATCAACCAAAGCCCAAACCAAAACCTAAGCCAGAACCCAAGCCAAACTCTGAGGGTGTAATGGAAGAACCAGAACCCGAGGCAGAAGTGGAGGAGAAAGGAGAACATATTCCACCAGAGGAACATGTTCCACCACCTCCAGAAGAAGAATCACCTGGTGAAGAGCCAAAGAAGAGAGTTAGGACTGGGCCCTTAGTTCCAGATACTGTAATTGGTAAGATAATTGTACTGATTTACTGTAACCAAATAGTCTTTATGGTATGTGTTACTATAATGCACCATATTTACCTATAAAGCAAACTTTTTTAAACTTTTTAAACTTTTTTTATGAAAAGGACCCTTTTCATTACCTCAGGGATTCCCACTTGCATAATGGAATCAGTCTCCCCACACTCTAAATCAATTTTGCAATTTTATATTCTCAAAAAGAACTTTTGTACAGTGTATGTTGTAAAAATATCATATTTTATTCTTATAGTCAAGAGTTTTATGTTGTATCATCATTGCTGATTTGATTATACTAATGGCTGCTGATTCATGTATCTTTGTCTTTCATTTTTATTTGCTTTGAACAAAATACTTTCAATATATATATATATATATATATATATATATATCAATTTACATAGTGCTAATAAAGTATAATAAAGTGTATGTGCATATATACATATATATATATATATATACATATATATATCCCTGGGGTTCCAACAACCCCAGTTTAAGAAACTCTCCTCTGAAAAGCCCTTTTAACACTGATCCTAAAAACACACCTGACAACAATAGTAATTTGTTGCTGAACATCAGGTCAACGTAAAATGTTACTAATGATATGAGCAGAAATCCTAACAAAGAAACAGCAACATTTAAACGGCTGTCTGGGCACCTGTTGTTCAGATCCAGGAGTTCACTTCACCAGTGGTCTGTCAGATGTTCATGCCATCATCGGCCAATCAGCTGAAATGGTGTGTAAGCTGAGCCAACAGAACTGTGAAGGAATTTGGTACAAAGATGGAAAAGAGGTAAATATTCCATTTAGTCGGTCATACAGAGATTTATAGATTG
>JAZGTJ010007168.1:0-23381 GCA_036877575.1 Botia almorhae
TTAGGGGATAGAATATACAGTTTGTACAGTATAAAAGTCATTATGTCTATGGAAAGTCCCCATAAGGCAAAGAAAAAAGTGTGTGTGTGTGTTGTGTGTGTGTTGTGTGTGTTGTGTGTGTGTGTGTGTGTGTGTGTGTGTGTTGTGTGTGTGTTGTGTGTGTGTTGTGTGTGTGTGTGTGTGTTGTGTGCGTGTGTGCGTGTGGTGTGTGATTCTGTCTGCTGCCAGACATTTCATGTCTCCTCTTGTTACTCACCAGACTCACATCACTGTCACACTGTGTGTGTGTGTTACCTTCATTTCTATACAGTTAATACAAACTTAATCTGATTTTGACTAATTGCTCTTAGACAACATTTATTGTTGTCTGATGTTTGTCTCTCAATGTGCTGTCTGATCTTTCTCTCTACACCTGCATGTTACGGGTGTATGTGACTGCTTTGCTTTGTGTGTATTTGTTTCTGTTTCCTAAGTCTGTTTCTTGTGTTTTCTTGCTGTTTTCACGCTTGCACAAAAGACAAAAGCTGCATAAATCAGGTATGAAGTCAGTCACTGAGATCAGATCGGGACGGACGAGCTATTGAAAGTTTTTAGCTATTTACAATGTATTTGTGATGATATTATTGGCGATGTAAAATGAGGCCGCTTTGAGCTTTTTGGTTGGTCACTAAGTTTTCTAGAGACGTCGCACCCACATCTGTGTTCTCTCCCACAGGGTTTCACTGGTTTTAACTGTGGTGAGTACACCTGTGCCAGTGTCCGTTGTCAGAACGGTGGGCTGTGTGTTGAGATAATGGGACACCCACAGTGCCAGTGCCAACCCGGTTTTACCGGCCCGCGCTGCGAGATCCAGTTCCCCTGCACGTGTCATAACGGAGGCTCCTGCGTTCAAGATCCGCACGATTCCAGCAGATTCAGTTGTCGCTGTGCACCTGGATACAGCGGGACAAACTGCCAGGTTTCCTCTAGAATTCCCTCCTCCTGCCCGTATGTGGAGTGTGAGCAACGCGCAGGAGACAAAGTGTGTGACCTGCAGTGTAAAAATCCGCAGTGTGAGTGGGACGGAGGCGACTGCACGCTGAACTTGAAGAAGCCCTGGGAAAACTGCACAGCATCTGTGCCCTGCTGGGATTTATTTCACAACGGACGCTGTGACCCGGAATGTGACAATGCCGACTGCCTTTTCGACAGCTTTGAATGCCAGAAAGATTCTTCAGGTTCCTGCAAGTATGTGTTCCACACACCCCAAAAGAACACAGCTCAGATAATGAAACACAGACACTTCATAAACGGGGTTCATAGTAGAGCCTAAAACCTGTAAAAAATAATACAAATAAAATAAATGTTTGTAAGGTCCAAAAGGTTATTTGGAAAATCTGGGTCGCTTGCTAAATGAAGGATATAGCCGAGCATGTTCTGTAATTTTGTAAAATGACATAATTAAAAAAAGTGTTTACTGCAATTAATGAACTTATTCAACAGAAGATGTCCAAATTATGACACTGCAATTTAAACTGATTTAAACTACAAGCTATTTTTCAAGCTAGGTCAAAGTTATGCTGGAGTTTAAGAATTTAGCTAGACATCAAATTCAACTCTTCGTTGTTCTCTCTCAGATACGACAGATACTGTGCGGATCACTATGCTAACGGTCACTGTAATCAGGGCTGTAACACAGAAGCCTGCGGCTGGGACGGGCTGGACTGCGCTACTGACACGCCGCCCAAACTGGCCGACGGCACGCTGGTGATCGTGGTGTTACTGCAGCCTGAAGAGCTGCTGGCTGACATGAAGGGTTTCCTGCGCTCTCTGGGGATGCTCCTGCACACCAACCTGCGTCTGAAGCTGGACGAGCAGCAGCAGCCCATGGTTTACTCTTATTATGGAGCAGAGCAGAACCACTTTCAGGATGGTGTCGCTGCCATGAAGCGACGTGGAAAACGAGAGCTGGGGAAGGAGGTCATTGGGTACGTTTCTCAGACACTTGTGAAAGTTTGTCAGTTTTAAAGGTACGGTAGGCAATTACAGAGAGACTAGCAATAGCAAGCTAGCTTTAAAAGCATAAGATCCCGCCCTCCCTTCAGAACTCTCTCTTTAAAGCCACGCCCCCTCCAACACATGGCAAGTAGGACATCCTTCCATTCAGACTCAATGCAATGTTTGGACAAACGTTTTATGGTCCTGCGCCTTCCACAGAAGATATACATTTACATAAATATATTTAGATCACTTCGTGAAAAATGTTTCTAAAAACATCGCCCGCCCTGTCTTTATCTCAAATGGTGTTCAGTGGTTTCAGTCTTGCTTTGATGGAACTCAAAGATTCAAAATGCAAAATGAAAGTGGTCCAGGTGTTCTGAAACGGGCCAAAATTGAAGCTGTTATGCGTTGATCATTTCTTCCTCTTTTTGCTCTGAATCGGATCAGTGGATTCAGGTTACGTTCAGTATCTGCCCCAGATATCGATTCACTCATTAATTCATGTGACGTCTCATCTGTGCTTCAGCTCGAAGGTTCACCTGGAGATCGACAACAGAAAGTGTTCTCAGCACTCGGATGAATGCATCTCCAGCGCAAATCAGGCTGCTGCCTTCATAGCTGCAGAGTACCTCACATCAGAGCTTCCCTACCCACTGCACTCCATCAGCAGTATGTACAAAAAGCCAAATAAATCCATTGTTTTCCATGTGATATGGTTTTAACCCTTCCACATCCTGTCCCGTCTTAGGCGACCAGGAAGAGACGCGCCACATGCCCCCTCTCCTGTATTTGGTTGCCGTGGCAGCAGCCATTATCCTGTTCATTCTGATACTGGGTGTATTGGTTGCCAAGCGCAAACGTAAGCATGGAACTTTATGGCTTCCGGACGGTTTCCTGCCAAGGAAAGACAACAAGCGTAGGGAGCCAGTGGGCCAGGATGATTTTGGTTTGAAGTAAGTGTTCGACTCTCTTCAGGTTGTCTTGGGAGCTGTAAATTGTAATTTGCTAAATTGTATTTTGCAGTTTGCGTTCATCTCATAAATCTCATACAGACACGATGACATTAAATCTGCAATCATTTGCCTCTATCTGGATCTCTGTGTGAGGCATAAAACTGCAGATTACTTTACACACTTTTATTTATGTGTGTTGTAGTCAAATGAAGCCAAACTGACATTTCCCAACAAAACAGATGATAAATCATTATTATAAATGTACTGTTGTGAATCAGGGGAAGGAGATCGTGCTGAACACTGATCTGTTATGTACTTGATCAATAACTGATTTTTGTTCATTTTTATGAAGAAAGTTATGGATTGCAGCTTTAATTTAAAATGATGTAAATCATAGGCAGTGTTTCAGACGGCATCTGTAATGATGTCTTCATCTGTTCTTCTCAGGAACATGCAGAAGTCACAGGATGTTGGCATGATGGATGGCAGCTTGGCCCACCACTGGTCAGAAGACGACCATCTTTCTAAGAAACCCAGAGTAAGAAACAGAATCTCCACAGCCATGAAGATCTTATTAAAATGACATCATGTTAGGGGTGTTTACGCTGCAGTTAACCCTGAGTTATCTTTTTATTTTTAAATCTTGCTTTTAACCCCTGAAGAAATAACTTTTCAGACATTCATGTTGAAAGACAGGACTATTTTTATCCCAGGATTATAGCCCAGGATTAAGTTAATTTAGTTAAAATGCACAAGTGTGAAAACTCTTGCGTATGAGTCTGAATGCATCTCTTCTGCAGATGGAGGATAAGCCCCTGCTTCCTGTCGGGGGTGATGGAGGGGTGGACCGGAGAGAATGGACCCTGCAGCATCACAAAGCTGCTGACATCACACTCACCCCCCCTCAGGTGGACATAGATATGGACAGCCTGGATGTCAATGTCAAAGGACCAGGTAATTTAACCTGTGCTCTCTGTATCATAACCTGCTGAAGTGAGAGAGATGTCACAGATTTGTGATTCTGCATGTGGCAGATGAATGTGTCAGTGACTTAAACTGCTCCGAGTTAAACACTTCATTTAAATTAAAGCCTTTATTGTCATTGTGTAGCTCTGCATACAGTGGAAATAGAAGCGACATTCATGCTTTGATCCAAAGAGAGCACATCCAAACATACATTTTATCTGTGTGTGTGTGTGTGGTCCCGGAGAATCGAACCTGCAACATTTGTGCTGCTAACACAATGAGCTAAAATTAAAACACAAATTAATTTTACACAAAATCAGTATAATTAGAAGTAAAAACAAGTGAAAATAATGTCATGAATTTACATGAGGTGCAGTAATAGACTGTATGCATTCCCTGGGATTCGAACCCTAGATTTTGGTGTTGCAAGCACCAGCTAAACTGCAGGACACATCTCATTTGATTGATTGGTTATGTCTGTTGTCTCATAGATGGCTTCACTCCTCTCATGCTGGCTTCACTGCGGAGTGGCAGCAGTCCTGACTGTGGCAGTGTGTTGGCTGATGAGGAGGAGGAGAGCAGTGTGGACGAGCCCGGCACGAACGTCATCACGGACCTCATCGGACAGGGAGCCTCGCTCAGTGCTCAGACGGACCGCACCAGAGAGAGCGCTCTCCACCTGGCTGCACGATACGCCCGCGCAGACGCCGCCAAGAGACTGCTTGATGCCGGCGCTGATGCAAACGCTCACGATAACATGGGGCGCACCCCCCTGCACGCGGCCGTGGCGGCAGACGCACAGGGAGTCTTCCAGGTGTGAGGACTGAGTAGCAGGATTCCCACAGTTAAACCCTCGAAATAACAAGGAATTTTAAAAAAGTTTAAAGTTTAAAGCATTTACACAGACACTTTTTTTAAAGTAACTTCACAATTCAACAGTGCGTTCAAATTATAACTTGATCAGTATGTGTGTTCCCAGGGAATCGAACCCACAACCTTTGTGCTGCTAACACATGCTAACACAATGCTCTACCAGTAGCCTTTCTAATCATTGCTGGTTGTTTTTAGATTCTTATCCGTAACCGCGCGACGGACCTCGACGCGCGCATGAACGACGGCACCACGCCGCTCATCCTGGCAGCCAGACTGGCAGTGGAGGGAATGGTGGAGGAGCTGGTGCACTGTCACGCTGATGTCAACGCTGTGGACGACCACGGTGAGATAAACAACACCAACACCAGTCATGTACTGAACTGGTGCTTCAGGAATGGGGAGAAAATCAGCTGTAGAAATATTAACGCAGTCTTGTTTAATCTGATGTGTTGGTCTGATCTCATCTTCAGGTAAGTCGTCTTTGCACTGGGCAGCTGCTGTCAACAATGTAGAAGCCACTCTGGTGCTGCTGAAGAACGGAGCTAATCGAGACATGCAAGACAACAAGGTACGAGATTCTGTTTACCTGCATGTTTATTCATGTAATAAATTCCACATTTAACATCGAACCTATTTTATCTTTGAAAGCCCCATAATTGAGTTTTGTTCTGTCTGTTCACGTTTGTTTGTTTTGTCTGTTCACGTTTGTTTGTTCTGTCTGTTCACGTTTGTTTGTTTGTTCTGTTGTAGGAGGAGACCCCGTTGTTTCTGGCTGCCAGAGAGGGCAGTTTTGAAGCAGCTCAAGTTCTGCTCGATCACTATTCGAACCGTGACATAACCGACCACTTGGACCGCCTGCCACGTGATACCGCCCAGGAGCGCATGCATCACGACATTGTGCGTCTCCTGGACCAGTACAACCTGGTGCACAGCCCTCACTCTGGGCCCAACCCAGGCACTGGTGGAGGTCACTCTTCTATGGCCTGCGGGCCGAATGGAACCGGATTCATCGGCATGCGTCCAGGGCCGCAGGGCAAAAAGAACCGTAGAGGTGGAGGCAAAGCGGGCCCTGAAAGAAAAGACCTGAAGGAAATGAAGGCCAAGAGGCGGAAGAAGCCCGCTGGAGGAGAAGGGCCGAGTGTGGCGGCGGTGGGCGGAGCTGCAGGGAACAGCACTAAAGTGTCCGGCGGTCTCTCTGAGAGCTCGGTCACCATGTCACCTGTGGATTCACTGGAGTCTCCGCACTCATACGCCGGAGAGACTGCCGTCACGTCCAGCATGACAAACTCTCCCCCGCTGTTGAGCAGCCCGTCAGTGAGGTCCATGCTGCCCCCTGTCACTCACATGCTGGGCCAGCAGCAGAACTGGGTGGGTGTGGCCAAACACGGTTACAATGGTCATATGTTCAGTCTTGTGCCGTCCCACCAGATGAGTGCGGGCCATGCGGGTGTGCCGCAGCACCACAGCGGTGGCGTGCTTACCCCCATGAATGTCAGCGTGAACCGTGAGCAGCTGCCACCCATCGTCACCTTTCAGATGATGACGGCGGGAGGCGGGAGGACGAATCCGGGCCAGGCACATGCCCATGCGGGACACCTGCACTGCAACCAGGGTTTGATGTATCCCATGCCTGACGTAGGACTGCAGCATGGTCTGTCACACACACTTCAACACCCGCACGGTCACAGCCACACCCTTCCTCAAGGGCACGGGCTGGGGGAGGGGCAGGCACGACAGGCATTGCCCTATCAGCCCCACCAGAGCCCTGTGGATAAATACCCCACCCCGCCCTCCCAGCACAGCTATGCCACTGCAGGCTCTGAAGGAACCACCCCGGGTCATCCCGCACACCCCCACAGTGAACACCCGTACCTCACACCCTCACCCGAATCACCTGATCCCTGGTCCTCCTCATCCCCCCACTCCAACTCAGACTGGTCTGATGTCACCACAAGCCCCACCCCTCTAGGAAAGCCCCGTTCACTGCCTCCTTCCTGCCACACACACATTCCTGAACAGGCCCAACTGCAGACACAGTCACAGCCTGCGCAGCCGACGCAGTCACAGCCGTCACAGTGCAGCAGCGTGTATGCGTAGGAGCACAGACTTCAGCTGTGCACTTTTGGAGTTTAACTGCACGAGCTGTTTGATTTGTCTCTGTAGCTGTGGAGGAAGCAGCCCACTGTCAGTCCGGCCGCTGTATTTGCATCTTCTAATGCTCTGCATGCTGTCAGCAGTGTGGGTGTGGTACACCTTCTTACTTGCCTAAATATCGGATCATCCAAAATCCCCTTCAGTTGGGATCATTAAATTGGTTCAGACTTAACAGAGAACTGTGTTTTGTTTAAAGTGAAAGACACTTTTAGGATGTTTTGAACAGCTCTGAAATCCACTGTTACACGCAGACAGTCATGCTGCGATCTCTGCTCACTGCTCCGGTGTGGTGCTTTTATTATAAAGACTTTTACATACTGAAGGACATTTTCTCATCTGCAACGTCTCTGATCATTTTGCTTCTTGCTAAAGCCACAAATTCTTACTGTAGGTGGTACTGTAGGTTTACTTCATCTCTGTATATGACATCAGCTGCATGTGTTTTGATCAGTTTCCTGTAGTTATACTGATGCAGTAATTGTTGGTTCTTGTTGCTTGTTTTGCTGGTTGTGAGTTTAGTTGGGTAACATGAACGTGTGCGGGAGAGTTCTTCACTCGTGCCTATGTGCATCTCATTCATGTGTGGTGCACTTGGGATGTAAATAATTGTCAGTGAAATGTTACTCTTGTGTATTTCCTTGTTGTCTGTTCTGCTTTGCCAATGATCATAAGAGTTTAAAGGTGTGTAAATATGGCTTTCTATTTTGGTTTCTTTATGGTATGCAGTATTCTGTGACACAACTACGGCTGACGAGAGCTTAGGAGAGAAATTCCAGCGTACGTCAACAAGCTCTTTGAAAAAAAGAAACGTTTCAGACAAATATTGTCGGTTTTGTCAGCCTTTTATTATGGCATTTACATTTAGGCATTTGGCAGACGCTTTTATCCAAAGCGACTTACATTGCATTATACTACACATTGATCACTATACATTGAGTATGTGCAATCCCTGGGATCGAACCCATGACCTTGGCGTTGTTAACGCCATGCTCTAACCACTGAGCTACAGGTAAGACAGGTAATTTGTAATTATTCATGCTAGATTTTTTTCTTCTGCCTTGTGTTATTAATAATCAGAGCAGTTCTGTGTTTTTGTTTACTTTGAAATACAGTCAGTCATAAATACAGTCATACAGTATTTTATTTATTGTTATTACAATCAGTATGTCTGTGCAACCGTTCACATCAGTTGGTAGTTTAAGAGCGTTTAAATGAGCGGTTTCATATTTTCTGGTTCTGTTTTTGAGCTTTATGAACCTGATTAGTACAATCACATTTCACACTGTGTTTTGCACAAGTCCCACATCTCCTAAACGCCAAATAAATACTTCAAATAGTTTTTATAAAGCAATGCATACATTAAACAATGATAAAATACAATATAGAATATAATAGCATATAGAAAAAGCATGTTTTCATGTCCTCACATAGCACTTATGGTTCTTTCAGCAGTGTGATCCTAACTGTACTGTAATCTAAATCAACTCTTGGGTGTTAGTCCTCCAAATACAGATCAAAGCAAAGATTTTGGAGCATCATTTTCACCCAAATGTTATGCAAAGATATTTTTATATGTGCTGTATATAATGTATATACTTTTTTGTTGTTTTTCATGCTTATTGTACCTTCATTTCTTGTTCACCAAATATTATGCATAAATGAAGTCATCGTTTTGTCTTAGTATTTTGCAGATGAGAATTTGATTTAAAAAAACAAAAGTCTGTGTATTAAAAAAAAAACAAAAAAATTGATGATTACCATCGTGATGAAACACACAATTAAAGAAATTACAGAAATGTATGAGAAATGAGTTTTTCCTGTAGCTGAAGCACACTGTTAAAGTGAATTATACATCCAGTCTCTTGATCAACATTAACTCGTTGTAGTTTAATTATGTCATTAAAAGCAATATGACTGTTGTCATTTTGTCAGAAGTAACGGAATTAGGTTTATACTGACAAATGCAGCGTCGCAAGATCGTAATACTGAATTTAACATGATACAGCTGCTGTGAAGTATGTCGTGTATTTATTTTGACTGATAAAATGTGGTCTTGCAAAAGGTCTGTTACTTGCTCGTTTAGTTATTTAACCAGTTATCATTTGGTTAATCCCAATTTCATACTAATCTTTTAAAAGGAGAACTTGGATTCACGAAGGTCCTGCCACAGCGTCCAGTATCGTTATATCCGCCGGCCGACAGGTGGCGACAGCGAGGCGCGATGAAGAGGGAAACGAAGACATTGGGAAGTGCTGCACTTGATCAACAAACCTGAACATTCAGCTGTTAATTGTGGATGAATTATGATCTCACTCATGAGATTGCACAAGACAGAGGACCCGTTTGTCCGGTTGCTTTTCTTACTGGAGCGCAAAGCTGCCAGTCTCGTAACCCTCGCGAACTCATTCACGTGTTTTGGACTGAGTGAGTTCATGTTCCTGACGCTGGTGTGAGAGGATGAACTTCTGAACCAGACATCAACTTTTCTGCCTCTGTTCGTGAAGCCTCAGAGAGGGTGAGTGTCCAAACTTACAACAGATAACTAAGTGATGTTTTAGTCCGTTATTTAAGATTTGGATGTTATTTGCACGTAGTAATAAATCCGAATTAAGAAATGAAATACTTTATTTTCTATCTGATTACTTTAAAATGATGTTTGGGTTTTGAAATATCTATTGTGGTGTGCACGTGGTTCAATGAAGTTCTTTTTTTTTTGTTCATTTCTCCTACAAAGACTGTCTAGAAGTGCATAAGAACCAGTACATTATAAACACTGGACGAATAATACAAAAACAACAGAGAGCACCGAACACATAAACAGTAAAAGAAAATACCAATACAAATAATGCAATATGAATAAATCAAATAAGAGTAATGAAAGCAATGGGGATATTGATGAGACACTGTACTGTTTGTTTCGGAGATGGGAAGGTTCATCCTGGAGGGCCAGTGTCCCTCAGTTTTACTCCAACCGTGACAAAACTCACCTGTCTGTAGCCCTCTGGTGATCCTGTTGAACTGGTTCAGGTGTGTTTGATAAGGGTTGGAGCTGCACTCTGCAGGACACTGGTCCTCCAGGAACAAGCTTCCCCATCCCGGGTTTGATAATAATCATGTCATTCTGTGTTCGTTTATATCATAAAACCTTCTTAATTTCAGCTTTCTTTCATTCTTCGGTAAAATCTTTCACCTGTGTCCTACAGAAGTAACACAGAGGATAATGTTTGATGAATGTTTAGCGTTAAGAATTCTGTGAAGGAAACTATAGTGTGTGTGGCCATGTCATGCGTGTAGCTTATAGTCATTCATGTTTACAGATCGGATTCAGTTGAGACGACATTGTCTGATCTTTCTGTGTCGTCATCACAGCTGCTCTGTGGTGTTCTGATGACATCAGTGGAGCTGAAGTATGTGTCTCTGGGGGTTCTGGTGTTCCAGACCACCTCTCTGGTGCTAAGCATGCGTTACTCGCGCACCCTGCAGGCCGACGGGCCGCGTTACCTGGCCTCCTCCGCTGTGGTGCTGGCCGAGCTCCTCAAGATCCTCACCTGTGTGGGACTGGTCCTCAAAGATCACAGTGAGTTCGCCTAGAGCAAACGTACACACCCTTCTCCATCCTCAGACCGGTTTTTGTGTTTTGTGGTTTAAGACACTATGCAAATGATTGCTGATGGAAAACTGTAATTTTATGAGACGTTTAAGTAACATCTGGAAAATCTGGTGCAGCCAGACTTACGTTTGTCATTTTGCTGCATGTCAAGAACCACCCATTTAAACAGAAAATAAACGTCTGTTGACACGTGAATTAATTAAACGCAGTTTGTTTTAGGCAGGTGTGTCTGAAATAGATTACACCACAGTTGTAGTCTGACATTTAAAACTACAATTGTAGTTTTAAATGAGGTCATAATTTTGATCATTCACAGTGCACTTAAGCTGTGCATCTGATGAGTGTGTGTGTTCCAGTCGAACCTGCAGCCCTTTGTCCTGCTAATGCAGTGGTATAAGCTGAGCTACAGGAAGATGCGACTCCATCTGTAATGCATCAGTAATGGCAGTGAATGTGTGTTTGTGTGGATGAGATTACAGCTGCCGTGCTCTGACCAGTTTTCTGAAACAGGAGATTGTACACAAACCAGCAGAAACACTGAAGCTGCTCGTTCCTTCAGGAATCTACACACTGCAGAACAACCTGCTGTATGTGGCTTTGTCCCACCTTGATGCTGCTACATATCAGGTGAGTCTGTCTCTGCTGCATCGTTTAACTTTCACATTTCCAAAGTGACACAAAACTTTCTCCCCTCCTCCTGATGCTCTTGTAGGTGACCTATCAGTTAAAGATCCTCACCACCGCTCTGTTCTCTGTGTCTATGCTGGGTCGCAGGCTGGGGGTGTTCCAGTGGCTCTCTCTGCTCATTCTTATGGCCGGCATTGCACTTGTGCAGGTGAAGCTCATGAGATGGACAGCCGTAGAGATTATGAATGGTTATGAATGGTGCTGATTATTGATTGGTTTGACAGTGGCCTGCGGACTCGTTGTCAGAACCTCAGACGGATCAGCTGACCGCAGGCTCACAGCTGGTGGGGCTGTTGTCTGTGCTGGCAGCCTGCTTCTCCAGTGGCTTCGCTGGTGTTTACTTTGAGAAGATCCTTAAAGAAACAAATCAAAGCGTTTGGATGTGGAACATCCAGCTGGGTCAGTCTGTCTGTCAAGAGAAGACTGTTAAAAAACAACTACAACTGCAATCCATAACTTGTGCCTCTCTGTCACATCACTGTTTGAAAGATGACATTTTAATTACCTCACACACTTTTCTTGGTGTGTTTATTAAAGTCAAACCGACATAACCGGGAAATAAAAGCCGACATCTCACGTGATAAATCATTATTATAAACTTACTGTTGTGAATCAGTGTAAGATTAGGAGATTGTGTTGAACACTGATCTGTTATGTTCTTGAACAAAAGTTACGGATTGCAGCTTTAAAATCAGTTTGATATGTTTTTAAACACTGGATGTTTTTATGTTCTGACACAATTTACCCTTATTTATAAGTTGCACATCTTGTTTTGTATCTGCTGTGATATGAGACTCAGCAATAAACATTTGAGTGTGTGATACAATGTGTAACCACAACACAACACACACACAAACACATTTTTGAGTTTGAGCTAATTAACACTTCAGATTGTGTGGGTGAAAATGAACTGACAAGATAAAATACACAACACACAGCAGATTACTGTGGTTCTGTACTGCTGTTTTTATACAAGAAACATCTTTAGTTTTTCAGGATTGTAAGAGCAGAAGAATGTTCTGATTTCATAAAGTCAAACCTGTGATTACTAACAGAAATCACTAACATTTAAAAGTGTCCCTGCCATTAAAGTTTGTTACTCAACGCCAGGAATTTTAATTTTTAACTGGAAGGTGTGAACTGGGCGTCTGCAGTGACTCTTATCCTAATGTGACCTTCTGTTTACCAACTGTGAACTGAGCCAAAATAAACCGCCTTAACCAGTCACTTACCAGTCACTTAACCAGATTATAAATGTATCTGTGCTTCAGATCACTCACTCTGTACGTACAGTTATATTTTTGTTTATTCAGTGTTTATAAGGTAAATAACAAACATTAAACTGGAGTGGGAATCAACAGGTGCCTGATGGTATAATATTAATATCTAGGTCATGATACAGTACTGCAGTTATTGTTTAGTTCTTAAAAACGGTGCTTTCCTGCTTTTATTGTTCATATATGTTCATTTTCTTTCATTTGTATTATTTAATACAACTTATAACTTTGTGCTGTCAGGTTTTCATTCTGATTTTGGTCAAACTGAAGTTATCGGGTGTGTGTTGACCTTGATCTGAATGATGGTTAAGGATAATTGCTGTGAAAAATACAGTCATTGACAGGGTGGTGTTATGAAGTAGTTAGAAATATCTCTTGATGTTTGAGTATAATTACATCTCTCATGTTTGTAAGTTTTGTGATCTCTGTATGAAGTCAAATGAAATGAAGTGCTGTATGTTCTGTGTTTGCAGGCATGTTCGGTCTGGTGTTTGGGGTCTTCGGAATGTTTGCCTATGATGGCGTCAGGGTTCGAGAGCATGGAATGTTGCAGGGCTACAATACACTGACCTGGATTGTGGTGGTGTTGCAGGTGAATCTAAATGTTTTGCCGTTTTACTTTTTTTAAATAAGTTGTTTTAACGTTTCATGTGTGACTGATTGTTAATAACAGGAAATCAGTGTGAAACTCATTAACACGCAACATCAGCTGATTTTCTGCTTGTATCTCGGCAGGCTCTCGGAGGGCTGGTGGTAGCAGCTGTCATCAAGTACGCCGACAACATACTGAAAGGCTTTGCAACATCTCTCTCCATTATCTTCTCCACATTCATCTCTTATTTCTGGCTGGAGGACTTCCAGCCGACCAGGTACTGACAAACTGGGCTGAAAAATGAGTCGTTCTTGTTGCTCTGTGTTTGATCAGTGAGTGAGCCTCTTGGATTTGTAGACTCGTGTGAAATGAACTAAGAGAAATGAACTGTTTTTGTTTTCCATGCAGCATGTTCTTCCTGGGCGCAGTGCTGGTCATGGTGGCGACGTTCCTGTACAGTTACGAGAGCACACCGGCGATCAGCCCAAGCAAAGCATGAGTGAGAGAGAGGACGGGTGATCAAGGTGAACGTAGAGCAGAACAAAGAGATGAAACGAACAGAAGGACGCTGAGAGGAGAGACAGATGAACAGAAGGTTGAATTGACACACTGAGCCACTGCTGTGCGGTGCCGAGCGAGAACACTCTGGATCACATGATCTGGGCCTGAAGCCAGATTGTGTGTTAACTTGATCTTTCTGTGAAACTCACTTTTAAAGCGTGCAAACAGTCATATACACTGATGATGTCAGCGTCATGTTAAATGTTGAGTTGTAGCACAGGACTGTTTTGGTAGTTTGTTGCTTGTGGTCTGTCGTCAGGGGTTTGTTATTTGATCATCTGTAGGGGGGTGAAGGCTGTGTTTGGGGCGCTGCAGTGGGATGCAGTAATTAGCCAGTAATGACACTTGAATCTGATGTTTGAATGTGATTGTATTCTGTGAGTTTCTGATGATGTCATCACATCACTGTGTTTGTTATGATCAAAAGCTTTTAATGTTACTTTTGACGGTCTGGGTCGTTGCGTTTAGTTATTTTCTGCAGGATGAATAATGAACCTTTTGTAAATGTGATGTCAACTTTTTATATGACGATAATATAATAAAATTTGACAATATCAAAATGATCACATCTTTATTTCAAACAATACACACATTTTTAACACAAAACTGTAAAGAAAGAGGACAGGCATTTGTTCAAATGTTGTAAATAGTGTAAACACGACACATGCGATCACAGCTTGAAAAGTGATTGAAAGGCAAAAGGATTTTCAGGGTCTGCAGTTACTCTGGCATTCACATTCATGGGCTCATGGAGCTGCTCCTTCAGTACACTTCACTTCAAAACATCATCTTCACCCGGTTAGCTTATGAAGACCACGTCACGTTGGGTTTCTGGGAGGCAGAAGAGGGCAGAGCATCTACATAAACAAACGGTGAGTGTTTGTTGTGCTTTTGAATCTGGATGTGTTTTTAATCTCATTTGGAAGGTCTGGATGGTTTTCTCCTCTAATGAGAACAGTGGGAGATCATGTGGTGGTGATTGATTTGTTCTCTCAGGTGAGGAACAAACACTTCAGTCACAGAAGTTTTTAGGGTTTCAGGTGTCCAGCTTGTGCTCACAGGTGGACCAAAGAAATCTTGTCCATTCTATCATTTCCTCTCTTTCATGTATGCATTGCTACTGTAAATAAACTGTTATGACGGTCGTATCTATAGTTTCATTCTTACACAAAACTGTAACAGAATGATTTATATGTCGACTTTAAATCAAGGGCAATACTGCGTCCAGCTGTATGATTTTTGATGTACATTCCACATGTTGCACATTCTCTTCATCCTGACAGTGTGTCACTTTAATGAGCATGCAGAGTTTGCTGCTCTGTCTGTGTGAGACTGACTTCTGTGTCGCCCAAATGTTGAACGGCTTCTATTCCACACGAGCAGGTTCCCTGACGTTCTCCGTAAGGTCACTCAGAGGTCAGATTAATGAAGCTCTTCCTCTACAGCCCCTCTGTTCTTCAACCTTTTAGATGCTCATGGCCAGATTAATTCAGATAAATCTAAAGTGAGATCTCAGGACCTGTAGCAGTGGATTCAGAGACTCTGGTCTGTAATATTTGAACATCAACAATCTTAAACGTGTCAGACTGACCATTCTTTGTTTTTGTTTATTAAATTCTTGAGTCTGAAGAATTAAGGCAAATGTCAGAGTTAACCAAGAGTTTATTTAAAGGCCACAGTGTGGATTAAGGCAAATTGATTTGTGAATTGTCTCCTGTGGATGGTGCTCCTGGTTGAGCTAGTTTCTTCATGCTCTGCTACTTAGCTGGGATCACCACCAGTGGCGGGCCCCACGCGGGCCTCCACATCAGCACTTGGGCGTCATTAGCGTTGGGGTTACCCAGAGCGTTAGCAGGGATTGGCTCCATGTGGCTCAACACCTTGGGCTGGTCCTGGTCCAGGCGGCTGGTGAGTCTCGCTCTGGAGCCCAGCGGCTTTGAGGGGTCCACAGCAATGTCCACCTTCATCCTCCACTTCACTGTCTGGAGGAGGATCTTCTCCTGTGTGGCCATGTTCAGAGCAATCAGCCAAGTGGTGAAGCTCTGGTCACGTTTAATTCGTGTTAGCAAAGGCACGTTGCTCTCGCTTACCGGCACGGCCCACGTCACGCTGGGATAGAAGTTATCGTTCATGCTGACAGTGAGGCGTGAGGGCTTCGGTGTGGGTCCGGACAGGCTCACTGTTTCTGTTGTGTTTCCATACCACGGGTAGCTGATGCCATCTGAGTCACTGATGGCTTTCACGTGTCCCTCTCTTAACTGGGGCAGCTCCCAGCTTGACCTGTGAAACATGAGGTCCAGAGGTTAAACAACATACTCACAACTGAACATGGTTGTGTTGTTATGTACAGCTAACTCTGTGTGAGAGGACATTGATCTGCCTGGTGTCATGAAGTATAACCCAGCGCTGGCTTGTCTTCTCTCTTAGGAGACCATCTGTCTGCAGACGTCTCCACGCAAGCCGCTGCGCAGGCGGCCGTACGCACCCCCGCACACATGTCCAAACCTCCACATGGACGGGTCCCCCGGGCAGCATCAGAAGGGCCCACATTACATGTCACTGGGCTTGTGGGTGGGTGTGAATCTCTCTGTGTCTGTTGCCTTTGCTCTCTATTGCAGATTAGGCATTAAAAATGTTCTCTGCACCCTGTCAGCGTTAGCACGACTGTGTTTGTGTTTCAAAGCATCTGTTCAGATCTCATCTACTGTCATTCTGGCCTGATCCAGTGACAAGCTGTAAAACAAATTCGGGGGAATTTAAAGCGAAATTTAAAACAGTTTTTTCTTTTAGTTAAAAATGAACAAAAATCAGTTCTTGAGAAAGTACGTGTGAAATCAGTGTTTGCAGTGGTCTCCTTAACTTGCTCAGATTCACATCTGTAAATTTATAAAAATGGTTTATAATTTAAGATGTCGGGTCGGATTTCGCGGGACATGTCAACGTGATTGTGACGTCAGTAAACAGAAAGAAGACCCAGCTACAATGTCTAATGTTTGTGTGCTGTAATGGCGGAGCGTTTGTAGTGTGTTCTGACAGCAGTTGTTTAAAATTTAACATCGTTCACATAACTCTGCAATTCTGTTTCAGACTGATCAGGGATCAGAGAGGCTAAAGTTACAGATTGCAGCTTTAAATGAACGCGCAGTGACTGATGAAGGTTCGAATGCTCCGCCCCTCATGCAGTAAGATGACGTATACATACATTCAGTGAATGTAAATCAGCGTTGCGTTGCATAGAAAGTTATGCTTTCATAAGTAACAATTCGTCAGCCAGGTTGAAGATGAACTTACATGCCAAGATCTCCATAAATGTTGTAGAATTCCATTCGGGTGCACGCTTGAATCCAGCCCACCACCCAGGTCTCGTTACGAGGGATGGGCGGCATCAGTACCCGGGCGGAGGCTCTGAAGTGCGGGGTTCTGTAGCGGAGCACGATGGGTGAATTCTCCTCTATCACTGTCGGGCATTGATCGATAGTAGCTGACACGTCATAAATAACGATGTTCTCGCGTTTGATGCGGGGCTTACAGACGACGCTCTGAAGGCAGCCCATGACTCCGGATTAATGTAACAACCAAGCAGATACGTGCCTTTATAATCCCGAACAAAATGCATTAATCTGATGTGATATCCAGTCCTGGAGCTTAATACAGTTAATATTTTATTTTCAGGAAAGATAAAACAAAGATCAAATCCACGGCCGTTTACAAATGTATAACATTACAATTACATTAATACAGCTGTAACCATCCACAGGTCCATGAGCTCCGACCATCTCCTGATCTTTGGTGTTTCCAGCAGCTGGAGTTCACTGTTCGAGCTCCGCTTTCATCATCATCTTTACATCACACGTCCTCCAGCATCTCTGCGCCCTTGAACGCGTTTCTTTCTGCTCCGAGTTCTCATGTCACAGCCGCGGGCAGAGCAATCGCTCAGCTGTGTCTGGACGCGAGATGAACGCCATCCTTCTCTCCTCCACTGACTCTTTCGGAACAGCGAATATTCCCAAAGTTCCCATTGAATATTCCCATGATTTACGACGAAGCGCAGAAAAGGATCGCACGCCTGTGAAATGCTCTCAGTCGCGTCACATGACGTTTCGTTGTAGTGTAAACCTCCAGCAAACATATATTATCCCCCGCGTGAGACTGTATAGCCCGCAGAACTTCCTCTATGCGCGTTCGTAGACTCGTATGGGTTTCGGTTCCGTTACTGTGGTGCGCGCGGCTGTCGCTGTTCAGTCGCGGTGGTTCTGAATGAACGGACGGAGACGTGCGGGGGAGCGTTACCGACCGTAGATACAATCCGTGGATCTCGTTGCGCTGACAGATTGGTGTTGATGAACAACTGTAATATTTATTCATTAATACTGCAATAATTATGTTCATTGTTATTGGTAATGCAAAGTAAAGTGTTAATGTCACGTGGTTATGTAGACTGACGATAATTATTTGTTTCTAATTTACAACCTCGTAAAATAAGTTTTCTGCTGCATTTTCATGTCATCATTTTGGAGGTGATCTGTTCAGATCTGCTGTAGGATTCACAAGCTAAATGAACTCTACACAATTTAATAAATAACTCCAGCGCTGCGTCTGTACATTCACATTTGCTGCTCGTTTAAGAGATACATGCTCGGTTGCGGAGTTGAAAACAATAATTACTGTAATGTAGCCATGATTTATATTGACCTCCCGTTCACTCGTGAGTTTTAAAGCTGTGGTGATTTTATACAGCAGCGAAACGTGTTGCGCTTCTTAATGGACAGCTTTCCGCGTAACCATGACAACGGGCAGAGATCTCGTGTCAGATTCATCTGTTTCTCTGTCGGGGAACATCACCGCAGAAATGAGTTACAATCTTGTGAGGTCATACAATGATGATGGTGCTGGTAAGTGAATCTGAATTCACTCCGGAATGAAGTGCAGTGTGAATGATTAAATGTGAACAGGTGTGAGTGACATATAGTCATAATCTGCATTTACTTGCATGTCCAGCAGGGTCCAACGTTGCTTGAGTATGTTTAGTGTATGAACGTCCGCTTGCCCTTACATACTTGAGCTTGTTTCTCGTTTTTATTTAAGTTAAATAAAGCAAACAGCAAGATTTACTTAACCAAGAGGGAATGAATACATTTACATTTATGCATTTGACAGACTCTTATATCCAAAGTGACTTGCTCTACATTTAATCAGTGTGTGTTCCCTGGGAATCGAACCCATTGCGCTGCTAACGCAATGCTGTATCAGTTGAGTTATGCTGTGATACGCATTTTCAAAGTTTGGTGTAACCTCTTTTTGTTTGGACGTCCCTGTTTGTAAAGAAGCTATAAAAATATAGTAACATTTTATTGTTAAAATATTGTTTTAAAGTTCTTCTGTTGGGGTTACAGTGTGGTTAGTGTCAGCTTATATAGTTTATAATGAGCAGCTGTGTATTAACACTATAGAAGTCTATGCAATGTTCCTATTTAGATGCAGATCACTTCAGTCCGTTTATTTATTTCATATTCATTTCATTTATTCTTTTTACAACCATTTTAAAACTATAACACAATGTGAACATCAATACAGTTTATGATACAATAAAATAATAACTGTGCAGAATAACATACTTCATAAGACAATCATTTCAATTCTCTCTAAAAGCAAAGCAGAGCAGAGGAGACACTACACACTCTAAATCTATGTGGATCACTTTCACTCTCACCGGAAGAGTTTGCTGTGGCACACAGCACAGTACGGCTTTCCTCCCTGTTCTTTAAACACACCCTGACTCAGCTGTCGAAGGCAGAAGGCACACAGGAAGTGCTCAGGATGAAACTTGCGGTCGAGTGCAGCAATGCAGCGACCAGAGATGGGCTCACCGCAGGTCCCGCACAGAGTCCCCTGTCTGGAGTGATAGTGCAGAGAACAGAGCGGCCGACCATCCAGCTCAAGAAAACAACCGTCTGTGAAAGGCTTCAAACAGTCCTGAAGAGAGAGAGAGAGAGAGAGACTCACAGCGATGAAAACACACATCTGAGAACTCTTTAATATCTCCTTCATGTCTCAGTGTTTCTCACAGACTGAACAGAGAGCAAATGAAACATTAACCTAAATTTCCAGTTTAACGTGAGGAAAAGATTCCAGAAATCTTGTGCTTCTCCAAAGTACCAGAAGTCTCATCAAAGTCTCCAAAAATACTTTTCATCAAATCTTTCATCAAAATCAAGATAACATTATTTTAATCATGCTATCCGCTGAAGTACCCTTCCCTAATGTCAACAATTTGTCTCATTTGTGTCTATTTTTAGAAAGATTTTGGACTAGACTAGATTGCTCAGCACAATCTCAGCTAACAAGTTTAGGCTGTAAGAATGTTTCAGTAGCATTTATAATAATAATAATAACATGTTATAATGTTATAAATGTTAAATAGTACTAACATTAACATTATATTAACATTATTGCTTGGTTATAAAAACGCTATTCAAATGTTTTTGAATGTTCTGTAGCATTTTTAACAGCTCCACAAACTACAATAACATTTTTTGATGTATATGATATATAACCTTAAAAAAACAGCAAGAACCTTTTTTGATAACTTGAAGAGAACTTTTAGAGAACATCAGTCAACTTTCTGAGAACGTTCTCTGTTAGCTGGGATAGAACAGAGTGACTCATCCGCTCACTCACCACACAGACAAAGCAGTCAGGGTGCCACGTTCCATTGGCTGCTGACAGATAGTTCTCCCTCACCGGCTCTCCACAGCCGGAGCACTTGGGTGCAAAGAGACGGTAGAAATCTCTGGAGCAAAACGGTTTGCCATCCTTCTCCATAAATCCTGACAAAACAAATCATTCATAACAAACACTGAAATGAGTCTTACAGAATATCGCTGTGTGATGTGTTGTCTTACCTGCAGGTCCAAACAGATCTCCACAGTGTGTGCAGAAGAAATGTTCCGGGTGCCACGTCTGATCCATCGCTGTTAGAACGTTCTGAGCAGAACAAACACGCCTCATTACTTCCTGCTTTACTGAATATTTACTGAACATTCAAACATTCTTCCTGTTTATTCATTTGTATTTGACTGATGTATGTGTTTTGAATGGTTATTTCTACAGTAAAGCCACAAACAGAGGATACATCAGTAATCTCCAGTATTAGACAAATGGAGCTAATTGAATAAGCTGGAGCTTTCACACAGTGAGCTGAGACAGGTAAGACGTGTCACCTGGGTGATCGGACCTCTGCAGTAAGCACAGTGAGGACAGAACAGGTTCTGATAGTCCCTCTCACAGTATGGCTTTCCATCCCTCTCAAAGAAACCACACGAGCCGAACTCCTCCATGCACACCGAACAAACAAAGTGCTCAGGGTGCCACACCTGCCCCAGAGCTGTGATCATCTGCATGAGAACCACATGTGCTGAAGAGCAGCAGCAAATCTGAGACACGTGATCAAAACAACATCTGTCTCTCATACTACCTTCCCTGCAATACACTTGCCACAGGAAGCGCAGTGGCCTTTGGCAGCTGTACGGACCCCCATCTTCTCCATATCTGAGCTGAGAGAGCCCAGCAGATCATCTATAGCATCCACACCCTTAGACAGTCTTTCAGACAGAGGCTGTGGTTTCCTGGCTTCAGCATTATCATCTGCTGCACTTTCTGGAGTTACTGCAGGATTTTTGTCCTGTATTGACTTGCGAGCGACCGGAGGAGGATGTGATGTGTGTTTTTGTTCTGGAACCTGCCAAATAAAACACATTTAGTTAAGTTTCAGGCGTTCTTTAAGTTATTTACTGCATGAAGATAATCTTTAAAGCTAAAATCTGCCTCTCTACTGCCATCTGTGTTTAAAACATGAAACTGCTGTTACTTCACATTTCTATACAAATGTTAAAATCAAATTAAGTCAAACCGACATTTTGTGGGATTTGAGACACGACAGCTAAAATTTTAAATAATTATTAGAAACATACTGACCTGTTATGTACCTGCTCACTAACTAATTTGTCTACATTATAAACCAAAAAGTTACAGATTGCAGCTTTAAAAGATTTATGGACGCTTATGCTAAAGCTGCCCTCTGGTGTTCATGCTATTTCATTATTTTAACAACTGAAGTAAAGCTCATTTGTTTCTCACCCACCTGGAGATCTAAACCCACAAGCTGGTTCATGATGGAGTCTAACTCTTGTGTGGCTGTGTTGGAACTCAGTCCTGCCTGCACAGGTGCTGGAAGGTCACTAGAACACATACTTCTTTACTCAGTGAACAGAATGTTGTTCTGAGCGTTAACAGACAGCATGCATGCCAAACTGTTTTAAAGGCAAAGCAGTACACAGTCTGACTGTCAGCAGGACATCATTTGGACCAAATGAAATGACCGGATGAACATGTTATGGTCCTGCACCTTCCACAGAGAATATTTATTGATATAAATATATTTAGAACACTAATTGTGATTGTTAGCTTATATTTTAGAATAAAGCTGCACCTGTAGGAATGATTAACAAATGCTGTTCCTGGTTCAGTGGAGTCAGTCTGTGATGGACAGAAAACAGCATTACAACAGATCAATAGAAACAATAGAAAGTTAAAACTTTAATGATTTTTGCTTTCATGGAAATAAATTGGCCTGATTGTTATTTACATATTCAAGTTTTGTTGTGGCGTCTGTTTTAAGTACGGCTGCCGGTTCGAGAGTTTGGGGTGGATCATTTGCAGGCCGTGAAGAAGCCTCAGCCAACTCCTCCAAAAGCAGGTCTGCAAAAACCAAAATCACACATATGACAGCTGCAGGTGACATTGACACACACTCACACTGATAAATGTCACACTTCAATAGAAACCGGTAGAGAACAGCTACTAGGTATTGGGTTGATTTGCTAAAAATTGTAAACATTGTGGTTTTGTGGTGCTTTTAAAACGTTGCTGTTTGTTTGAACATTCTGACAGGTCACAGCGTGGAGTTGGGTTGGGCCTACTTTTATGTACAAACAATAAAAGATGGGGGTGTAGGAGTGTTTTTGAAACCTGTGTGGAAACAATGATTTGTAGTGTTCCTGTAGCTTAGTTGGTAGAGCGTTGTGCTAGCAACGCAATGGTCGTGGTTCGAGTCCCAGGGAGCACATGCACTGACAAAATGTATACCTTGAATGAACTGTAAGTCGCTTTGTATAAACACGTCAGCCAAATGCACAAATGTAAATGTAGAAAACACAGCAGTGTGAGTAAAGCAATCAGGGTTATGTGCTAGTATTATGTGATCTAACTACAGGGTAAAGTTACTGTAGCAATCAATGTCACTTCCTCAGGAAGTCAAAGACATGTTGCCTCTGTCATCGCAACGGATGCAGAAAACAGAAGACGTTTCAAACTTTTGCTGACACAAAACAAACATAATTTAAACATAGACACTTCTGTCAGATTACCAAGAAAAATACAGGCACTAAATTCACAACATCACCATAATTTTCAGTTTAATATTGAGAGATTTTATTTTTAATAGTGAAACCTTATATGAATTAACTAGTTGTTTTTATCAAGCAAACCCTTGTTACCTCTTATAGGGAAACAAAGTGAATTGAGTCAGTTATTGTCATCCTTTAATATCAAATTATCGCCTGTGAAATACTGAATAGTATTTTTTTTACTTTTAATATTTTGAAAACAACCGTTTCACTGTCTTTCAAAGTGAATTAGTTTAAAACAAAATGTTGCTGTACTGAAGTCTG
>JAZGTJ010007169.1:0-23102 GCA_036877575.1 Botia almorhae
TAAATGTGTGTTACAGTGTGTGTATCTTTGACTCTTAAATGTGTGTTACAGTGTGTGTATCTTTGACTCTTAAATGTGTGTTACAGTGTGTGTATCTTTGACTTTTAAATGTGTGTTACAGTGTGTGTATCTTTGACTCTTAAATGTGTGTTACAGTGTGTTACCGCAGTATCTTTGACTCTTAAATGTGTGTTACAGTGTGTTACCGCAGTATCTTCGACTCTTAAATGTGTGTTACAGTGTGTGTATATTTAACTCTTAAATGTGTGTTACAGTGTGTGTATCTTTGACTCTTAAATGTGTGTTACAGTGTGTTACCGCAGTATCTTTGACTCTTAAATGTGTGTTACAGTGTGTGTATATTTAACTCTTAAATGTGTGTTACAGTGTGTGTATCTTTGACTCTTAAATGTGTGTTACAGTGTGTGTATCTTTGACTCTTAAATGTGTGTTACAGTGTGTGTATATTTAACTCTTAAATGTGTGTTACAGTGTGTTACCGCAGTATCTTTGAGGCCCGTCCTCCAGATCTTCTCATCAGCTGCTGTAGGGTGAAGATCTCATGGTGACTGTACGCTGCAGCTCTCCACGACTTCTGAACAGAGTTTATTTGATCCAGAAACTTCATGTTGTGAATGTACGGTACCTGCAGGAGTCTACAGTTCAAATGGAACATTTGTTACTAAACAAACTGATCAAGGGGAGATGAGACATCTTACCAGAATGAGTGACAGAAGGATAATTAGATCAGTGGAGAAAAACACATGAACACTCACAGCTCGTTTTTAAAGCTCAGCAGGTGACTGTGGTCAACTCGCGGTGGGATGGCCTGGACTTTCTTCCCAGTAAAACACGCCCAGTTGTTCCCCAACACATCATGAACCCAGCCAGGCAGCGTCTGATCACAGTAACTAATGACCTCTGAACCCTGCTGAGAATACTACACACACACACACACACACACACACACACACACACACGCGCACGTGATCCTTCTCATAACATTTACACAGAGGCATTCAGCTGACAATTTTATTCAAAGCAATGTAAAGTAAAGAAGAGAGAATGAAAAGTACTGTTCAGGTAAGTTCAGTGCTGTTGATTAAATCTAATCTGAACTCTCTCACATTCTAGACACTGTGAAGCTCAACAATACTCTTATGAGGAGGCTATGAAACTGAACAGATCATATTTTGAAGGTTTGTTTCTGGAGACAGCTGATGTAAGCATTTCTTGTCTGATGTGACTCGGATCGGTCATCCGATGTGACTCGGATCGGTCATCCGATGTGACTCGGATCGGTCATCCGATGTGACTCGGATCGGTCATCCGATGTGACTCGGATCGGTCATCCGATGTGTCTCGGATCGGTCATCCGATGTGTCATGTGGCATCAACACTTACCTTAAAAAAACCAAACCACTTGTAGTGGTTGATCACCACCTCAAAGCCCTGGTTATAGATGAGGGTGAAGAACCCTGTGTGACTGAGATCATCAACCGCTACTGACAGCTTCTGCAGGTCCACCGTCACCACCCGAACCACTTTACCTGTAACACTAAACTACGGTTAATGGCTTGTTTTGATCTGCTCAAAACAACGGCTGTGTTTTAAAACACTTCAATGTCTCAATACAGCCATGATGGTCCAAATTTTGTCTATGTAGGCAGCTCACTAGGTTTTAAAATACAGCCAATACAAACACTACACAAACAGATAGGGGTCATCAGAGCTTAAAATCGTGTTATTAATAACTCTGGATATTGCATTACAAAGTAATTTTAACGTCCAATGTTTCTTGACCTATTCTTAAAGTACCAGGACTAACCCGTCAATAACATGATATGAACTGGTTATCTATAAATATATATATAAAACAATCAGACCAAATAACACAATAATGAGATAAAAGAAGAGCACATCGCCAAATAACATGAAACTGAAAGTAACTTCACGTTGTGACAATTGAAACTCTCTTGTGATTATGGACCTGACGGGTCTGATCTGACCTGTACTCGAGCAGTTGATGTTCCGATCCTGACCCACATCAGACACGCTGAAGATCCAGGTGCCCAGCAGATCCTCATACGTGCAGTTGGCCGGTGTGTCAGCCACAGATCCGCCGACAAACACAAACAAGGCGATGACAGCCAGTCCGATCATCTTCATAGCGGATATTAGACCGGGTTTATTAGGCGCGCGCACAGGGTCCGATCAGGCACCGGCGCGAGAAAACGAACACGCGCTTCTCGCACCTGCAGCACAGACCCGAAAAACAACGTGCAACTCAACTAACAGAGTGAATGTTCACGTGATACGAATCATGTGACCACAGTCATGTGACGAGCCACTGAACCCCCCCTCATACCAGTTCAATGTTTGTTCCCCTGTGTTTGAACGACATGTATATCATGAAGTCATATTGTTGTCATATTTTATTGTATTTTTAAAAAGCCCTGAAAACTGTAGCCAGACTTACACAAACGTGTTCCGTTGTTTTCACATTAATGATGATTTCAGATTATATGTCTATTACTGTCTATTAAAAAGTGAGGACGACCTGAAATGTACATTAAAAATCCTTTATGTCAAATTTTAGCAGACTTGCTGCTTTTACTTATCAGGTGAACAGAGGATTCAGGTTTAAGTGTAAATCTTTTGCTTTGCTGTAGCAAGACTAAATACAAGCAGAATTCAATAGAAACGCGTTTCACACTGTGCTTAACAGTTGATTCGCATCTTTAGATAAAGTACAGTTTAAAACAACAACAGAATCTTTGGGGACAGTGATGTTTTATGGATAAAAATGTTTTTCACCTCATCAGGGAATTAAATATTTACTGATTCAGAAAGCAGCTGTACAGAGTGTTCAGAATACAGCAGCAGATGTAGTTTTAAATATGTAGTATTATCTGTACAGTCGTATTATCTGAATGTTCTTTACATACAGAAGCACTGTTCAGAAATAGTCATTTGCACACTATAGACAGCTGTCCTACATAAACACTGAGTGCAGTATGGTAGTATGCTATTCAGCGACTGTAATGTGTCCAGCTGCAGTTCTAAGCATCAAATAATCCAGTAACCGCACTACACAGAACCCCAAATGACGGCTCCTGTATTTATTCATTTCTAAATGCTACTGTCTGATTAAATTTAGACAAGTGTAAGACAGTACAGGCCATCTGACGTCCTGCTCTGTGCTCAGCTGTCTCTACTGCAAGAACACGCTGCTGGATTTAACATCCTCATTAACCAATCAGAACGGAGCAGGGTGGGGAAGACAAGAGACGAGTAATTACCACAACAACTATGATTCACACACTCAAACCCAGAATAGACGACGCAGCGCAGGAACGTACAGGAATTAGTCATGAGGGATAGTTAGATGTGCAACACAGACAGAATTTGTGTGTGTTGGGAAGAAGGTGAGAAACAGAAGGAAGTTGAAGGGTGTCCGTGTTAAAACTGCTGTTTTATTTGTGATGGTGGGCTGATTTCAGGGTTTTGGCTGTTTTCTATATGATATCACTGATGCTAATGAATACAACACACACTGCTGTATTGTGTGTATTCTGTAATGCAGTATGTACAAACAAACAATCCACATTGTGAAGACGGTTTTTGCAAAAGTTATTGTGGAGCCTTTTGCTCAATGACATTTATTGAACAAATCCTCTTGTATGTAGACAGTAGATTGTGTTTAATATGGAGTAAAAGAAGGAGTGTCAGAGAAAAACTAACAAGCTGTAAAATTAGAAACACTACTAGCATAATTACATTGACTGATAGTGTGACAGTAGCCCGGCTGTTATTTTGAACCTCTGCATTTAATCGCAGTGATATTTTCAACAGCTGTTATTTTTGACAAGGCCAACAGGGTGATTGTGACTGATCTAGACCTTCAATATTTGGGTTGAATGTGAATCATATCTGTGTGTTTTTCTGCTGAAATTTGTGTGACATGTAAAACACGTTTCAGTCTGAAGGAAACAGCTTTAAAACATCCTTGATTTAGTCAACTCAGACCGAATCCTCCACAGAGAGAAATATATTCAAATACTGGCCTCCACATTCTCCACACTGTCTTGTTTATATTTCACAAATGCTTCAAAAATGTTACAAGACTGTCATAACAAAAGCACAGAGGGGAGAAAATAATCTAAACGATGGTTTACACATGACAAGCCGTATCCCATCTGAGTGTTTGTAGAGGGTAAAGTGTATATAATGTTCTCCAATGATCTTTAAAAGAGAAAAGTGAAGAATACAAACTACCTCGCACTTACAAGACAAATATCTCGTATAGCCACTGAGAGCTGTATGTGCGTTACACGCATTCAGATGTTTACCAACCTGTCTGAACTAAACGTCTAAGCATTTGTTTTACATAACTAACCCTAACAGCACGTTTGTCCGGTGGCCATGAACTCCAGTGCCGAAAAATACACAAACACTCAACATCCAATTACACTGCATTAAATCAGCTAAATAACAATGTCACATTACATCAGTCAAATCTCGGCCTCTGCAGCAGCTCTCAGATCCTGTTCGTCATGCTGCATCTTCAAACTGGTTTGGCTGTAATACACAGAACACTGAGGTTTGGCACCATTATGTGGTTCAGCATAAGTGTGAAAGAGATTTGTGAACGCCCCTTTATCAGTGAATAACAGGTCACTTAAAATACAGCACACTGGTCATATCACCTATGACACTCTGAGGGTGTGACCACACACATGGTCACTATTGATTGTCTATATGTTAAAGAAAAGATTTGTAAATTTCTCCTCTTGTGTTCCACAGAAACACGATTTTTTATTATTTGTCATGTTTTTACAAAAGATGCTGTACTACACCACAACGGTTTGCATGTCAAGCTGCAAGAAACTATTAGAATATCAACAAATGTCAAACATCATTTGCCATATTAACTTTCTACAGAATCTCTACATCAGAGAATCAGCAAACACAAGCCCCAATATATACAGATACATAGAAAGAATAAAAATAAAAGCAATTACTTCAGAGGCAAAAGCACAAAATAATATTCAGCTCTCGAGATGAACAGAATTCATAGCAGCTGTAGCTCTCTGCACTCATGAACCTTCACCAAACATCCAGCAGTAAAGTCACCAACAATGAGTCAGTCATTCATCAGAACATGATCTGTAGTTTAAAACCACATGACTGTGTCTTGTTCTGTCCACACGGCACCACTAACCAATGACTGAACAAACAGCATAAAGAAGCAAAATGTAAACATCAATGTGAGTCTATAGACATTCAACCCAGAGCTGTACATCCTACACATGTATCTGTCATGTTCATAAACACATTTAATGAACAGAAAATCAGCAACAGAATCTGAGGAAGATCTCTATCCTGGGGCAGGTTAAGTCATATTTCACTGGAGATTCCAGCATCATGTTTTTGATCCTGCAGAATAAAATCAGAGTCGTTCCTGACAAACCTCAGCTAGTTCGTAATAAACTGCAGTTGTCTGACATCTGAATAATCTCTCTGGCTAGTTGATGTTTGACTCTTTGTATTGCTAAACATAAAAACCCATTAGCAAACACACATGTTAGGGATGGTATGAAATAGATTCATGATTCATTACAGCCCTGATATATGCCATGAAATAAAGCAGAAGAAAGCCACGAGAAGGATAAACAGTGTACTGTAGTTTACAGGAACTCACTGCATAGAGGGAGCACAGTATATCCTCAGAGTTTTTAAACTCATGTTCTTGTGACGGGCTGAATATTCAGCACACAGAACACACAATGACACTTCATTATAGCAGCAGTCTGTTCACTGCATCTGCACTGGAAGTGGCTGAACTGGGATTTAAAGAGACATGTTAACTCCAGACCTACTGCAGGCTAGAGATCCAGCAGCAGACAAAAGTAGAATGTGTGCATGACCTTGTGTCCCACTTCATTTTCATTTGGCCATTTAGCAGACACTTTATTTACAGAGACTTACAAGATATTTTCAAAGGAAATATATAATTCATATAATAAAGTATTGCTACATCATACGGTGAGACACCAAAGATTATTTAAATTACAAAATTTAACTTTAATTACAAAATCACATTTAATGACATCACTCACAACTGCTAGAATGTATCTGAGTTAAAGTCATCAAAACTGGAAACTGGCCGTTTATCAACTTAACACAGCGCATCACAACCGCCACCTCCAGTGCAGTGTGTCAAATGACTGGTGCACAGAAGCCCGAGGACAGATTTCTCAGCCACAGCAAGAATGTTTAAATGACCTAAAAAAACTCATGTAGCACAAGTGCTGCCTGTGTGCTTTGTGTATGTGTCTGGTTTGTATTGCTTTGAGTTTGGTATATTTATAATATATAAAAGAATATTTATCACCATAAAAACGATTCATATATATGAAAACGCACATTTCACCCTTTGGCACTAACAGCTCTATTAAGATAAATATTACTTTGAAATTTCTTTTTTTTAATATATAATTGCTTTGACACTTGAGTAGCCTTAAATTCATCTAAACATGTTCTGTACATGACATGTACTGCCCTTAAGTTTTACACGATCAATATTAAAGATCAATAAAATGATTGACATGACCTTATGATTGACTGATATTATTTATGATTGTGAACCTGATGAGAGAGATAGATAGATAAAAAGATAGATAGATAGATAGATGATAGATAGATAGATAGATAGATAAAAGCCCTTTCTGCTAGTGAAACTCAGTTTTTAAAATCAACATGAAAGCACTTCATGTTTTTTCAGAGATTTTTCTCAGTGATGTGAAACTTCACGCATCATTTCTGAACTCAGTACATTTCCATGACAAGATTGTTCTCTTTGGAATACAGACCTGCACTGCTGATCTGCTCACAGTAACATGAGGGATGTGTATTAACAGCAGTTCATGTTGATTCTAATGACGGCACTGAAACAGATAAAGTTGGAAAACAGTTCAAACGGCTAATGAACTTGTGGATAATTGTTTCTCATTAATGAACCACAGTTTGACTTCACTTTACCCCCCACCATCTTTTGTGTCAGTTTCTCATGTGTCTCATTCATTGTTTACTATAGTTACTAACTAGCAAAGTACCAAAATGTGCCATGATTCCCATCAGACACCATCACTGTAGCGTGGTGCTGCCTCAGTTCATGATGAGGTCATCTCTACAGCAGTGTCACACATCTGCTCTCTGAACAGAACTCACATACAGCCTTTGATCCCACAATCAAACCATTAAAAACAGTCCAGCTCATAAAAACCAACATAATATTTCACCCCAATCAAATTTAAGTTGAGAAGTTTTATGACAACTACCCTCATTCCCCTAATCAATCCCCCTAATCTAAGTTGTTTTGTGTATTTAAAGTACAACAGGTTTTTGATCAGAATCTGCTTCATGTTTTGCATGATGGTAGTAGAAAATAATGCTAATTAATTTGACAATAAATCCACTTTACAATGAAGTTTAAATTTGATATTAGGGTGAAATATGATGATTCATCCAGCCGTTCTGATCTGGAATTAAGAGCGACGGAGAGGAAGAAGGTGGAAGAATGAGAGGGAATCTGTCAGAGCTGTCGGGATCTTTCATTAAACCAAGCGCTTGTTCAAAGATTGTGTGTGTGTCATTAGGGAGCTCACCTTACACTCTTTAATTATTACAGCCGTGTGTGTGTGTGTGTGTCTGTGAGTGTGTGTGTGTGTGTGATTATACAACATGTAATTATACAGGCTTTTTCCCTTTGCTGCCAGTCTTTTACAGCCCTTAATAATCCGATTGTTTGAAGGATGAACATTACGTGCATGTAATCTGGGAATGTCCCCACAGCGCAGGTGGATGACCACACATCTCTCTGTGAGTCTGTCTCTGCCGGGACACACCAGCATGTTTGTAGTCCTCATAGAAACAGCACTAATTAGATGAAAGCCGTGTTTGTTTAAGGCCACTACCAAAACAGAGCAACGAAACTCCTGACTAGAAGAACGATTAAACGCTTCTGTGGTTTCACTGCAGGTCTGATGTTGGAGATGTTTCTCCACAAGGGGCATTTCAACCCCTGCTTTGCATTGGTCCAAAGGTAAGAACATGTAAACACACACACTCTAGCAACACTCTTGTTTGTCTCCACCTACATTTACTATATCAGACTCTGAGGGTTTAATGTGTTACTGGTCGTCCTTCTCGGCTGAGCTGTTCTATAATGAGGAGGAACTCTGGCTGTAGTGTCGCAGCACCAGGCACTCATATTTTGGGGTGGGCTGAAGGGTTGTTTCAACATCCGAGGTGGGCGAACTGGGCGAGGCACTACCTGACCCGACGGAGTCCCTGAAGGGGGAGGGCGGGGTCAGTGCTAGCAGTTCCTCAAGCTCTGGCTGATTGGATGGAGATCCTAGCACTGAGGCCACACCCACCTTTAGCTCCTTCCCGCTGGCTGAAGGGGAGGATTTCAGCTGTGATGACCCGGACCGGGGGCAAGGCGGGGCAGGACGACTTACGTTAGACTCCACCGGTGGGAGGGGCTGTATCTCTGCGTAGGTTGTCATGGTGGTCGGCATGGAAACCTCACGAGAGAGGCGGTAGGAAGGAGGACAGCAAGGTTCCAGCACGGAGGCATGCGCATGTGCATGTGCAGAGGCACTAGTGGACAGACCCACAGCACTCGCTGCTGGAGAATTGGTCAGCATCATGCTGTTGAGCTCGCTGATGTTGGCAGTGAAACGGTTAACCACACAGCTAATCTGCTCCATTAGAGACCCCTGTGAGGCACTTTCCCCCGCACACGTCATGCTAGCGCGCTGTGGAGGCTGACACATGTACGTGGAAACACTTATGACCTGCGCGTCGACTGCTGCGTTCTGTGCTAAAATCACGCTAGCTCTCTGGGTCACGGTGCTGATTGGTGAAGGTGTCTGAGGCCGGTACGTGATTGGACAGCGTTCCTCTGCCTCTGTGACCTCATAGAGCATCTTGTTGTTGCTGTTGTCTGTGTTGATGTCTGTGGCTCCGCAGTGACGTCCTTCAGAGGTCTTGGAGAAAGGTTTAATCACAGCGGTCTGGTTGCTCTCACGTTTCTTAATGTGGAAGGAGAGACGCTGCCACAGGTGGCTACCTTTGGAACTGCAGTCATTCTGGGCCCAAGTCACTGACTTTCCATTAGAACTGCAACAACAAGAAGATCTAAAATAATGATCTTTAATATTGATAAATATGTTGACTGCAAAAATAACATATGATAACACACACACACACTTCATCTTGTTGTGTTGTGGGGACTCATTATTCCTGTCTAAAGTTAAAGTGCTGTTTCTATCATGTAATCAGGGGTAATGAGGGGTAACACACACACACACAAACCTGATTTATCAGAGAGAAACAAATATGAAGAAAGTTATGGTGACACTGTTTTCTTTTCAACATTCAATACGACAGACAGACAGACAGACATTTATATGAAAGACGTTAAACAAGGCCAAAGAAAAAAGAGAGAAACAGCCAGCAAGACCCCAGACAGATGCTCTTTGTGCCCCTGAATCTAATCTGATCATTGTTGATCAAACAGTATGTGTAACAACGCATTGTACTTCTGTTTCTAAACGTTCTGCTTTTATTCTTCACAAGCTTCAGCTACTGACCACACACACACACACCCAAACTCAAATAATTTAATCACTTGTGCAGATCTTATATGATTGGCTCAGAAGCAGCATTCCATTCACACAAAAGCAACATTTATTTTTATATTTCTTTTAACTTGATTTTCTTTGCTGCTCTTTAAGGGCTGATATTTCTCACAGGACATGAAATCTGGTCTTTATTAAACACAAACACACCTGAGCGTCTCTCCAGATGAGCCGCGTCTTTTCCACAGGTTCACCAGGCTGCTGGACCGACTGGCAGCAGACGATGATTTTCCATCCCCAACGTGCATGCGGACCGCTGTTGAGGTGGTGAAGGCGCTCCGGACGTTCCTCTCTGGTTTGGCGAGGATGATGTAAACCTTCGGCACAAACATGCAGCCCAGAGCGACGGTGGCACTCAGACTGACAGAGAAACACATGGTAATGGTCTTGTAGTTGGAGCCGAAGTAAATGGGCACAAACGCCAGCCAGATGATGCAGGTGGTGTACATGGTGAAGGCGATGTATTTAGCCTCGTTGAAATTGGCGGGAACGTTGCGTGTCTTGAAGGCGTAAAAGGTGCAGCTCATGATGAGCAGACCGTTGTAGCCCAGTGGCGCCACCACGCCCAGGTTGTTGGTGTTGCAGATGAGGTGGACCTCGCAGATGGACGGGTAGTTGTGGATGACGTCTGGAGGCTCCATGACGAAGAGCGCCACGATGATGCCCAGCTGCAGGAGGATCAGAAGGAATGCGATTACCAGCTGCGCACAGGCGCTCATGAAACGAGGTTTCTTGGTGCAGATTTTTTTTTTGCTGCCAGCCAGAATCCGAGCGATGCGATTGGTCTTGGTGACAAGGGCAGAGTAGCTCATGGCAGGAGACAGGCCGATACCCAGACGCTGCAGGTAACAGTAAATCACCTGAGGTTTGGCGATGAGACAGAAGGTGCAGAGGTATCCCAGACAGATTCCTGCCAGAATGATATAGCACAGCTCGCGACTGGATGACTTCACCACTGGTGTGTCACGGTAAATGATGAAGATGAAGGTGACAAAGAACGTGGCCATCAGACCCAAGCAGGCGAAGACAACAGCTGCGATGGGCTCGGGGTCACCCCACCTCAAATACTTCACTGGGATGGGGTCGCACCCTAAAAAGAGAAAGAGGAAGGACAAAGGTATCTTAGGATTACTGATACTATCTGTTACATAATTTTACTAGGTTTTAATTGTAGGTTTATATGAGACTGTTATATTCATACCTTTGCAGTAAGAAGTACATAAGGATTAGCATGTGTGCATGCTACACTAGCATTAGTAACGTTAGCATTAGTAATGTGTGTCTTTCTGTCTTTATTTGTCCATCTGATGGTCTGAATAGTTGGTGATAAAGCGTCTGTGTTGAGAAGACAGATCTGATGTTCAGATCAGACGTTTCTGATGCTGTTAACCTTCAGCTCAGCTCAATGACTGGATGTTATTCTAAAATGATTTATTGACATGGATTTGCTTTCTCTGCTGGATAAATAGATTTCTCTCTGTCTCTTTCTATCACTGGTAATGTAATAGACGTACACTCACGCATTCGAAAAATCATTTTTTCTGGATCCAAAAATGTAGAAATTGTTATTAAATCTCAACAACCCACACGCAGGCAGTGAATTCATGAGGGATCTGCAGTGGTTAGATCTTTATCTGTCTGTGAGTCTGTCTGTTTGTTAACTCACCTGTGAGGTCATCAGTGGGCCAAAACCCCAGCTCACACGCTCGGCACGTGTACTCATCAAAAACAAACTCATTCTCTTTACAGAGAGTGCAAGTCCAACAGCAGCTGACCTCTCCTTTACGAATCACCTGCAGAGAAAGAGACAGACAAACAGACAGAGAGAGAGAGAGAGAGAGAGAGAGAGAGAGAGAGAGAGAAAGAGAGACAGACAAAGAGAGAGAGAGAGACAGAGAGAGACAGAGAGAGAGAGAGAGAGAAAGAGAGACAGACAAAGAGAGAGAGAGAGACAGAGAGAGACAGAGAGAGAGAGAGAGAGAGACAGAGAGACATGTTTTTTTGTAATAATCTGGTCAGGTTCTAAAAGGCAGTGACTCTCACAGGTCTGATCTGATAGTGTCATGACCAGCAGGGAAAATAATTCATAAATATTCATATAATTAAAAATGTTATACATTACATATGAATATAAATACCATATATTCATGCATTGCTAGGAGACCAAAATAAAAACGAGAAAAAAACAAGAGATGACAAAAGAAGAGAAAATGCTTCTCCTATCTTTTGGTGTTTGTTGTTCTATAAACAAATGTTTACTTTATTACAGTAAACACTTCCCATACTGTTTTGGGTGAGTATGCAATTTGGGGTGATCTGGTTCATTACTGCAATATTTTTAACAATAATTATAATGCAAAACTCAACATGATTACTAAATATGAAACATTTTTTTAGCATCTCAAGGGTTTCCTGACCTTGATTTGACCTTTATCACAGGGTTCACTGCACATAGATTTGATGATGTCATCTTTGTTTAGCCAGATCTCGTCGTCGTCGATCTGCAGTCCGCTGTTGTCCCAGCTGCCCACATGTGTGTAGTCAAAATAATCCTTCCCCATCTTCTTAAAATTCATGATGACGTAACTATGAACAGTCAAACACACACTTCAGTTGTACTGAAGTAATGCAGATTACCCCAAACTTTTCAGCATGTGTCTTAATTAACTGACATTTATTGAACTGATTAACTTGTTTACTAAATTGACTAAATAGATGAATTGCCTGAGTAGAAGGCTAACTGGTTGGTTTATTCATTTAGTTTAACTGGTTGATTAAATCATAAATTTGTTCAGTTTGATTGGTTAGCTGGTTGGCTAGTGAATGGATGGATGGATAGCCGCTTGTACCTCCCAGGTGAATCTCCGTTCTCATCAAAATAAATGTTCTCCCCTGAGACTCCACTGAAGTTGGTCTTCATGAGGAACTCCAGGAGCTTGGCACCATCGATGGGTCTCATAGCATCACACAGTCCCACCATACCAGGACACAGAGACTGCTGCATGTTATGAAGCCCATGGGCCATACTGTAGATTGCATTTATCACAAAACCCATCTTAGTGTCCTGAGCATACTGCTGCCGAAGAGAATCTCGCTCTGAGAGACAGAGAGAGAGAGAGAGAGAGAGTGTGAATCTGACAAACACCAGCTGATGAGAAACACATGGTCTTTGTTAGTAGAGGCTGGAGAACTTACATCATTATACAACATTTTTAAAATTGCTTGACCAGATGTTGGCTGCCGGTCACTGTTTAAAATGCTGTTTTGTTGCAATGCTTTTGTGTTTTGTGATCAGACAGTCATGCATCAGAACAACCACTGACTGCTGTCTGATGCTGAGGCCAAACCTCATTTCATTCAGAACTGTGTTTCTCACATCAGGCTCTGATGGAAAAATGAGCTTTTGAGCTGACAATACAATCTCTCTCACTCTCTCTCTTCCTGTTGATTTATATGCAAACACACCAAGTCAGATTTCAGAATAAAACTGTGCTTGTTAACAACACAACTGACTGCTGAGGAAAGTTTCATCTGAACTACTCAGAGGAATGATGTCAGAGGAATGATGTCAGAGGAATGATGTCAGAGGAATGATGGTAGAGGAAGGAAGTCAGAGGAAGGAAGTCAGAGGAAGGAAGTCAGGTAAGACTGAATGAAGAACTCACATGTTTGAGACAGATAAAGCACATTACAATGTTTACAAGGGGTTTGTGCTATAAAGGTTATGTGGTTGTGACTCACTGCTGCAGGTTCGATTGTATTTGTTGTTCTCCTGTGGATGTCCTTTCAGCCTGCAGTGGAAGCGATGTTGCCAGAACTCGGGGAACCACGGGTTCCGCAGGTTGTTGTCGGGTCGTAGCTTCAGGTAATAATCATCGAACCACTTCACGTCTGCAGACTGCAGTTTTATAGTTATGCCTCCGGCGGCCTCGCGCACATACCCGTCAGTGACATCATAACGGTCCGCCCACCCATCACTGTGATTGGAGAGGAAAACAAATAAACATGTCTAAAACAGTGGGTGTTGTGTACTTGCATGTTTGTCTACATATTTAAATGAATATGTGTGTGTGTGTGTGTGTGTGATTTTGGCACGAGAAACACGGACTGATACATTAGGACAAATTAAATAGTTTTGATGCAAAGTAGATACAAATTGCCAATTAAAGGAAAACACCCTCACACAAATGACTCATTATTCCTGTGCCTGCACTGCCAGATTCCCCCGTAACCATGACAACTAGTGGCATATTTTTAAAAGACTGTTAACTCTTCACATCTGTATTTGCAGTAAGTGTTCATACGTGTGGTGGAGAAAGAATCGTGTTGTCTTTAATAACAGACACGCAGACGGACTGGTGATGATATAGGAAAACATGTTACATATATTACATATTATAGATGTTACAAAAGGGTGTTTGGCTGCTTTTATCCTCAGACAACTGACTGAAAATACAGCAAATACAGACGAAACTCCTCACAGGAGCTGCACGGGATAGTCATCTCACAGACCTCAAACACAGCACACACAGAGATTAAACAGAGCACACATTCTGAATGCGTGATGAATTAATTGTGTTCGGTTAGGAAACATCTGAAATGTGTCTTACATACATGGTCTTACAGTTTGGACCAATTTGTTTTGGCATCAGGTGTGGGTTTATGATGCCTTTAAATGCAGTCTTGGTAGGGATCTCACTGGGTAGGGATCACAGTTTAAGAGGGTGTGTGTGTGTCTGCGCATCTACAGTTTCACCCCTGCAGGCAGAACATTCCCGAAATCCACCTGAGGTCCAACTTAATACCACAACACAGGGACAGGTCACAAATAAGGTGACATGAGTCCCCTCAGACAAACCCGTCAGTCAAAACAGACAAGAATACAGTCACCTCAGAGACAGAGAGAGAGAGAGAGAGAGAGAGAGAGAGAGAGAGAGACTCACTCTCTCTCACACACTCACACTGAGGGTGCAGATGGCATCATTGTGGGAAAACTCATCTGACACTGTGCATTTGTGTGGAGGTGCTGGAGACCTCATCACTGGCTGTGCTGTGATTGGCTGAGACTGTAGCCATGGCGACAGCATTGGTGTAGGTGCTTGCAAGGGATTCTGGGAGACAACACTGAGATTGTTAGTGTGTGTTACATTTGTAACCTTATTTAACTTCCATAATATCCGATCATTCTGAGTAAAAGGGAAATTTAATGAGAGAAACTGTTTTTACAAAGTCAGCATTACTATGACAACAAACAAGGAATAGTGCACAATAAAACAAGGATCTTTCAGAAAGTAAACATGGTCAGTTGTCAGTTTCATGTGGACTCAAGTGGCTTCACTTCTCTTCTCGTTCTCTGTAAAGATGAACATTAATCACAACTCTGTCATGTTCTCCCAGAGGCAGAAATCTCCTGTAGCCATGACACACACACACACACACACACACACCACGCAGGTAGTTTTTCTGTGTGAATCTAAATAAAACAGCATTCTGCTAAAACCGATTAAAAAACTACTGAATAAAGAACTATTCTCCAAATCATAAGATTACCTACAAACACGCACACACACACACACACACACACACACTTATAATAACAGTGTGTACCTCAGTGCAGTCGACAGCATGTCAGCATGTGTGTGTTATGAAATGCTCTTTTTAAAAGGCCTTTTACAGCTCATACAAGCGCCATGTGTGCGCGTCTACTCAACATGCAGACCAGTGTGTGTGTGTGTGTGTGTGTTTCTGATTACTGCAGAAGGCAGTAGGAAGAAACAGTAATATCATTTTCATTATCAATATCAGTTTCAGAAGAAATCGTATCTCACACTGTTTTCTGATTTGATACCAAAAGCAAAATGATTCATGTTTGACACATTTAACACGTGTAAAGACTTCAGCTCTGAGCTGCTTTCCTCTCAAGTCTATAAACCCACAGCCTGGTGACATCATCACACCTCAGATCAATACTGATCCATACTCAGATCTCTAACACTGATCCAAACAAAGATCTGTCACAGACACACACAATCTATTTCCCTGTCTGGTGTTATTAAACCTTGTGCATCTACATGAATGTTATGTACCAAACAGACCAATGAGACTATAGAATCGAACCCGTGCTTGGGTGATCTTGTTGTCATGACAACATAGAAAACAAGCCACGTTTTTATGGCAAACGTGCTGATGAGCATGAAGTGACTGCACTCAGCAAAGGTTAAAGAATCTCACACACACAGGTCAGAGACTCTGCACACTCTCACCTGTAAACTGAACTGCTGAAGTGTATGACCATGTTCTTAGATATGGCCTATGTTCTTCTCTCTGAATTTAACTGGATGGTGAAAGTGGGCAGAAGAGAGTCAGAGCTGGATATGAGTTTGAATTAAATTGTTTAAAGTTTTTAAAGACAACAGAAAGACACAAAGACAACAGTTCAATCTCCACAGTTTCTGGCAAACACTGTATCTGTTTGACATGTAGATGTCACTGTTAATCTGAAGTGAAGTCCAGCCTCTTTAACATGTGCTTCTCTCTCACAAACACACTTACATGTTTACTTTACTCTCGAACTGGGGACATACACAGCTAGTAATAAACAATATAAATTAACCCTAACACAAAACTTTCTGCATTTTTACAACAGAAAAAATATTTAGGATAAAAGAAGTTTTGTTTAGGTTTGTCAGGTTTTGGTCACTTTTGGTTACAAATTTGACACAGAGATCTGCTGTGACAACAGGTCGACACAGGTTTGACACTGTGGAAGTTTATCAGCGAGACTCCTGGAGGCAAAACACGACATTCATTATAATTCCAGAGATCTCACTTTAAACTCAAGATCTCTCTCTCTATCTCTGACTCTGACGCAATCTGAGATGGGGGGGGGGGTTGCTGGTAGTAAAGGTGACAATTCTGTTACCATGGCAACATGCCATGGAAGGGTGTTGGAATTGGTTCACATTTCGTTCCATCTCTAGCTCACAGTGCAACATAACAGAGCGGGAGACCACACACACACACACACACACACACACACACACAGCCGTCATGACTCAGTCAGCACTGAGTATGTGTCTGCAAGGCAAACGCTGCAGGCAGAACAGAAGGAATGCATGTCACACTGTGGTGAGATTCAGTGACACAGCTCCATTAACACTGACACACGGATGACATGAGTTTAATCTCTGCTTGTAGTGGAACTGAAAGTGAGAGAGGTTTGTGACGGGGGAATCACACACTCATGTCCATCCACCAGGAACACTGTTACAGGATCTGGGATATCTCTAATAATACACAAGCCCCACCCACACTGCCACAAGCCACGCCCACAATATCACAATGTCAGTGCCACTTGTCTAGCATACAGCCTATGAAGAGCATCATTTAGGGTTGTGTCACATTTCAGTTAGAAAGAAGACACTATTTTATCTGTAAGGAGTTTAATGGAGAACACTGAACAGATTTCATAAATGTTGAATGTGGACACAAGTATTGGTGTGTGTGTGTGTGTGTGTGTGTGTGTGTGTGTGTGTGTGTGTGAGAGAGAGAGTGTGTGTGACAGGCCATGAGCTCTAAGATGCTTTGAGCCTCTGTTTCATTTCTGTCTTTTGATCAATAGTCTAACAGAGAGGAACTTACACTGCCACTTTTAAGTGTTACATAAGCAGATAAGATTGTATTATAAACTAAAAGTTGTTTAATGAAAATTGTCCAATTACTAACTGGTTTGTACTGCCTAATTTGAGCAAATAGGTTTGTAGAGCATCTAAATCTCTGCTGCCTCTCTTTCCTCATCGCTTTCCACCCCGATCATCTCTGCTCTCTGTTAAATATTCCTCTCACTCTCAGCACAGTCAGGAGAAAGAGGATGATGAAGAGCTGACAGCTCCTCCGCATGGAACACCAAGCACCACACAAACATCCCATCCTGCCTGAGAGAAAGATGGACAGGAAACGCATGATAACTACATCACAACCCCTTAATGATCGTGAAATGTGCTTGATTTTAGTATTGCCTTGTGGCTTATTCTTAAACAGAGGAGAGGAGGAGGAGAGAGGAGGAGGAGAGGGAAAGAAGAGGAGAGGGGGGGTAGAAAAAAGGAAGAGAAGCGGAAGAGAGGGTAAACAAGATGAGACAAAAAAGGAAGAATGGAGAAAAGAGGAATTACTAGAGGAGAGACAACAGGAGAGAAGAAAAGAGAAAGAAGGTAAGACAGGAGACAGGAGGAGAGGAGATGACATGAGGAGCAGAGAGAGGAGGCAAGAGGAGATGAGAGAACTTCCAGGAGTGGAAGGTAGGAGTGAGAAGAGACATGAGGGATCATTGATATGCAGCACACTGCAGAGTTCACAGACTGCACCCAGAAAGTGAAAGATCTGTAACAGTATAAGAGTCTATAAATGTATGACTCAGTTTCAGGAGATTTTGTAAACAAACACACACATGATTAATAAGACACAGATCTTCACAGCACACTGATCTTGTGCTAGTTAACAACGGTCTGACGTTCTGTTTTCATTTCTGACAGAATAAACCCCTTCATCTGAACTGAGACACACAGAGTGAACACAGTAAGAAAAAAGAGAGAGAGAGGGGGAGAGAGAGAGAGAGATTCTTATTGCAGCCAGGAGAGGCCCTTCAAAGCAAAGAATGTGTGTGTGTGTGTGTTCTGCAGGCAATGCAACACACTTTACCTCCAATGACAATGATGCTGATGAAGATGATTTAATGATGATGATGATGGTTATGAAGATGACAGAGTTGATGATGTTGATTCCTGTAGGTTCACATCTCAACAGTGGATATGATGCTGTAACACAGAAACACACAGGGATGCATTTACACACACACACACACACACACACACACACACACACACACATCTTTACAGAGGAGCATTTCCTAAAGGGATAGTTCACAAAAATATCAAAATTTTAAGGTTGCATATAAAGAAGAATGTACCAGGGGGGAATTTTTAGGCAGTGGGGTTTTATCTGTGTCATATCACTTCAAAACACTTTTATATACTATATATAAAACAAATATACTTTCATGGCAATTTTGTATTATATAGATAAAGAGGGGTCAGTATTTCTGTGTGTGTATTAAACAAAAGTAATAAACATCACAGTGACAAAGTGAGTAAATGTTAATGGAATTATCATTCATTTCAATGTTGTTTCATTTTTTATTACTCCAGTTAATAAATTAAGATTTTCTTTTGAAATACAAGAAAACCTCCACAGTCCACCAAAATCATTTACTGAAACATTTATTATTACAATCAGGAGCTCATTAACATATCAACACAGTCAATATGTAGCAGCTAGTCCCTGATGAACAACAAAAACTAGTGAGCCAATCACAACACGGGTCATTTACATGAAAAAGACGCAGTCGTACAAACAGGGTATTTAATTTCAAAGGTCAGAGAGGGTGGAGGTCACGATTAACTCAATTATGACCTTTGTCTGAACCTCACAACAGAAGAGGACTTACAGAGAAACAAATGCAGGGCAGCAAGACCTGCAACATGTTTGTGTGTAAATCAGAGTGTCACAGCACTTTACTTCCTGTTGTTTATTATTTCATTTCTTCATTCACTCATTCACTAACCTGCCCACCAAGAGAAACTCTCCGACGAGGTTGAGTCGCCTCATGGCCATGAGGATGTTTCTGACGGTCATGCCCTCACAGAAGCAGGCAACTACACGAGCCTTGGGCAGATATTTCCTCAGTTTCAGCAGCAGGCGGTCGAAGCTTTGCCCGCCAGCATTACTCCAGATCTTATCCGAGTGAGCGATACAAATCCCTTCCTTTGCTGACATCTCTTTAAACGCCGCCATCCCGCTCTCCCCGTAGTTACCTAGGAAACCGGAGAGAGGGAAAAACAGGGAGTTATGGAATGCTTGGAGAAAGCTTTACTTAGGAAACCAGAAGTCAGTTTGTGTGTGAGAGAAAAGTTTGATTCTGTCTCTCTCACATATAATGCATAAAAGTGTGTGTGTGTGTGTGTGTGTGTGTGTGTAAACTTTGAGGATCCTTAGAAAGGTTTCATCAGGTTCTGATGTGGTGGCTCTGGTTGTCGTGGCGACGTGTAAAGTCTTGCAATTAGTCTCACAGTGAGAGTAGCAGACACGAACAGATGGCACACACACACACACACACACACACACACACACAGTTTACACAAACACACACACACACACACACACACAACTAATATGATGATACTAATATGAACTAATATAAATCTGTAACTAATATTGATGATACTAATATGAACTAATATGAATCTGTAACTAATATTGATGATATTTAGGAAGCACAAAACACAATAAACTGCAACAAACTAATGTTAAAATAAAACTACAAAACATATTTTCACATGCTGTATGTATTGTACATATATCAGACCAAGACCATCAGCAACAGTAGTGTGTGTGTGTGTGTGTGTGTGTGTGTGTGTGTGTGTGTGTGTGAGAGAGGTTCACTTTGAGACAGGTATAAATGTTGTTACCTGTGTGAGTGTTAACATGAATGTGTGTGCGTGTGTATGTGTTTTCTCTGTAATTACTCAGATGCTATCAGAAGTACGTGGAGTCTCTCTGTCTGTCTCTCTCTCCTTCTGACTGGGGTTCAGCAGTCTGGCTTTAATTGTTGTGACAGCTAAAGGAATGTCTAGTCTTTGTTTTGTCCTGTTGCATTGAAGCTAAATTTCACTTTAAAATAAAATTTCTCTCAACATGTATTCATCATCATGTCATTCTAAACCTCAGAGAAAACAGAGAAACAGAGAAACCCTGTGACCTCAGCACAATGATACTGGTCATGTATAAGAGACAGATGTGGTTATCTGTGAACAGTCCTCCTCAGCCCATCACACTCACTCTGAAGTACTTTCACTAAATCAAGGGCAGTATCCAGCAATATCAGATGATATAACAATCTTCACTGTGTCACCTCATCTTATAAATGTCCTGTGGTTATATCATCTCTGAAAAGGCATTTTTTTCCTCTCTCTGTCAGCAACACAGAAATCCAGAGCTGATAACATAACCATGAGCAGATGGCACATACATGTCTGTCTCTGCAGGAAACACACGTACTGCTGCTTTTCTGTCACACACACACACACACACACACACACACACACAAACGACATCTTATTTACATCATCATTTTCGTTGAAACTGCAATGTTCTTAAACCATTAATACAGTTAGAGGTGAATGTGTCAGTGGAGTCAAACATGTTCAAATCAAAACTGTAATGTTGACAGAGAGTCAGTTGTAACTGAATTGTTCTCTGTGTCTTGTACTTTCATTACCTCTGTGACATTGTACATGTTTAGTTACTCCCTATACGGTCTGGAATCCTGTAAACGTGACTGTGTTTCCCAGCAGACCGACATCAATCTGTGTACTCATGAGAAAAGCCAGCCAGCCAATCAGAGTGACACTTGAGGTTTTGTGAAAGCGCTGGTCAGTATATGAATCAGACAGCTTGTGGATATTTCTTCAGGTCAGGCTGAGAGGAAACAGATGCTATTGATGTAAACAGTGTAAGCCAGTGTGATGTCTCTATCTATCTATCTATCTATCTATCTATCTATCTATCTCTCTCTCTCTCTCTCTCTCTCTCTCTCTCTCTGTCTGTCTATCTGTCACCCCCACTTCTACTTGGGGACAAAAAAAAAACTTTCTTATACTGTGTTAAAAACCTGAGACCTGTGTATAGCACTTATTCACTGTTGTCTCTTATTGTAATCGAAGTTGCTTCCTGTCCTCATTTGTAAGTCGCTTTGGATAAAAGCGTCAGCTAAATGACTAAATGTAAATGTAAATGTAATGTCTCTGTCTCAGAGAATTACAGGGAGATGGTGGAGGAGAAAAAATTAAAGGAATAGTTCACCTAAAACTGAAACTTCTGCATGCATTAGTCAACTGTCAGTTTATTGAAACCTGTCAATGCAGGTGATTAAATGTAGACAGTCAATGTTTAGAATGAACTGTTGAAAAACTCGGAATAAAATCAGGACAGACTCGAACACCCACACACTCTCTCTCTCTCTCGCCCTGTTTTTTTCCTGATCATTTAACACAGTGAAAAGCTTTTCTTCTCTTCAGAGCAGAGGAGCGACTCTCTTTCCACTTTAATTAATTTCCATACAAAAGTGACCCTGTTCATTTTACCTGACCACAGAACAGCAGTTAAACGACATAAAAGAGACAGAACAAAAGAAGGCGAGATAGAGAGGGCAGATTTCCAGAGCGTTCTGAAAGCTGTAAAGCTCAGATCTGTGCTGCCGGGGACGGCAGTATTTTTAATAAACCAAAGAGATTTTGTAATGTTCTCATTAAATCTACCTTCCTGCTGCATGAGAGACCGCACAACCCAAACAACATGCAGTCTGATGTGCTCATGATACACAGCCAGGACAGCCATTTGACCAGCAACCTCAACACCCTCATACTGTACGTACTGTACATACTAAGATCCTCTATGATGGAGCAATCTGTTCATCTCCACATAATCCACTGAGACCATCAAACCTTCAATAAAGAGCTAAAAACAGCTTCATCCACAAGCACGAATCTTAAACCACAGCTAGAAACAAACCTCTCACTCCAGACAGCGGCTGTATTGTGATTCTGTGAATGTTGTTGTTCATGTATGAGAACTGATCACAATGTTCCTCGCTACGTAACACACATTACAGTCACAAACACCTACATTTCACCTCCTCTTGTCTACAAGATGCATTCAGCTAAGCTCAGAGTCCAGATATGTCAGGACCTGTTTCTTTTTTTATGTTTGTTCTAAATGATTTTCTGTCTTATTAAGGAGCTAAATAACTAGTCGGCTGCAAAACTGCTGACACAAACAAGCAGGTGTGAGGACTCAGTTGCATCACATTAAAACAGAGCTGTATTCAAACCCACACAACATTTCAATCTAATGTACATAACAGCTGAGAGACCCAAAGGTTCTGCGTTCATCTCTGATATGCACAGATCCCTTCTGTTCTCTTCTACTGCTCTGCTGAGAAAATGACATTATTGCTCTAAATGACTTGTGGAACACATTTAGGAGTTACATACATTGTTTTAAAATTAACATAAAATCTCATTTGACCCTCTTTATTTTCTAATACATGCTGCTGCTCTTGTTGAGCTACATTCATCAGTGCATTTAATTCCAATGCAAGAAAACACCTGCCTTCATAATCTCTCATTTAAATGTAATAACGTTCTTTCTGCAACAGTTCCCCACTTTAAGTCCTGGTCATCATTTTATACAGCTGGCTACGTTTTCTTCATACAGTGGCTGAAACTCACATACAGACAATTTCCTAGAAGTGCATGTGGCCAAAACCTGCCTTTGATT
>JAZGTJ010007170.1:0-22229 GCA_036877575.1 Botia almorhae
GGCGTGTGGTCTCCGCAACGCCTTTCCCCTGGAACGGGCGTTTTCCCAGTGTTTCTCGTGGCTATCCCGTGAGAGGAAGGAGACCCGTGCACCGAGGTGCCTTTCCCCTGGGGTGGGGATAGGAACAACCACCACGACCCCTTCGTGATCTGGCTCCGCTCCCACTTGGGGTGCGAACTGCTGCCTGCGTGGAGCGCTGGAAGGTTATGGAGGCAGGAAAACTGTTTTACTGGCACGCTTCGCCTGCTTGTAAGAACATTCCTAGCCCCCTGCCGTGAGCCTGACTCACCGCTGAATGGCTGGGACACATCTCGGCTCCTCAGCAAGAACCTGAATGAAAGCATGCACGGCCGGCTTTTATACACCCGCTCCAGGCGCGCGTGAGCCGGTGCGCAGCGCTTGCCCAAATGCTCATTGGCTCTCTCCTCTCGGGCCGATGCTCATTGGCGCGATTTTTTACTACGCGAAGGTGATAGGGCTCTCAAGCAAGACCCCCCCCATACGTCAGTCAGTTAACGTAACGTCTCCGTTCCCTCCTTCAGGGAACGGGCGTTACATATGTAACCAAGACGTTATAAGTGCACAATATTTCTGCACTGTAAGAAAAACAGAAACACAGTGTGTGGGAGCAGCGCAAGCAGGCACGTCTGCCACGGTGGGCGCCATCTTGTATTTATCTTGAGTCCTCAGCCAGTAAGCAGCATATGTGTAAATCACCACCACATTACGGTCTTTAACACAGTTCAAGAGGTAACAAAGTGGGTTCTTATGTAAATACCTGTAAATCTAAAGATTTAAACTTATTTAAATGTAAACTTTAGAATGCATTACGGCTGTTTATGTGTAACATGCAGAGAAATGGCACATCAAGATTTTCATTGAATAATGGATTACACTTTAGTTTGTTTTTTACCAGAACACTTGGAATATATGACACAAGTTTATCAAGAATTATTTTATGAAAATTTTGTGTATTATTGTAACTTTAGAAGATACAGCCAGTATCACTGCCATTGTCTGGACAGTGAATGTTTTTTAAACATTCTCTATTTTGGTTTCGAAGACAGAAAGCCATGGAAGTTTGAACTACACAAGGGTGAAAAAATAGTGACTAAATGCTAATTTTTGAGTGAACTATCCCTTTAACTTTTGAAGCTACCATTCCACGCACAGGGGATATTGTGATATCTTATACAGCGCTGGAAAAATTAAGAGACCACTTTAAAATGATCAGTTTCTCTAGTATTACTCTTTATAGGTATGTGTTTAAATAAAACAAACATGTTTGTTTTATTCTGAAAACTACTGACACTATTTCTCCCAAATTCCAAATAAACACATTGTCATTTAGACCATTTATTGACAGAAAATGAACTCTGGTCAAAACAATAAAAATATGCAGTGTTTTCAGACCTCATAATGCAAAATAAGTTTATACTATTTTTCTAACTACACAATACTAATGTTTCAATTTAGGAAGAGTTCAAAAATCAGTATTTGGTGGAATAACCCTGGTTTTTAATCACAGCTTTTACGTGTCTTCTCATGCTGTTGGGTGACTTTATGCCACTCCTGGTGCAAAAATTCTAACAGCTTGTCTTTGTGTAATGGCTTGTGACCATCCATCTTCCTCTTAAACACATTCCAGAGGTTTACAATGGTGTTTAGGTCTGGAGATTGGACTGGCCATGACAGTGTCTTGATCTGTTGATCCTCCTTCCAAACCTTGATTTACCTGGCTGTGTGGCATGGAGCATTGTCCTGTGGGAGAAAAGAAAACAATGCTCAGAGTTAGGGAACATTGTCAGAGCAGAAGGAAGCAAGTTTTCTTCCAGGACAATCTTGTATGTGGCTTGATTAATGCACCCCTCTCAAAGACAAATGTGAAGCACCCCCAGATTATCACAGATCCTTCACTAGATTTCACAGTGGGTATGAGACACTGTGGCTTATAGGCCTCTCCAGGTCTCCGTCTAACCCTTAGATGACCAGATGTTGGGCAAAGCTGAAAATTGGACTTATCAGAGGAGATGACCTTACTCCAGTCCTCTATTGTCCAATCATTATGGTCTTTTGCAAACCTCAGCCTGTCTCTTTGGTTTCATTGATGACTGAAGGGCTTTTTCTAGCTTGCACGACTTCAGCCCTGTCTCAAGGAGCCTGTTTTGAACCATCCTCACCATGCACTTTAGCTGGGCACCCCAGCTGCCATTTGCTATTACTTTTTGTAGGTCATTTGATGTCATCCATGTTTTTTGACTGACAATTGAATAAGTTGGCAGTCATCTCGTTAAGTGGAGTTGTTTTAGGCCTCTACCAGTCTTTCGTTTTGTTGTTTCCAGTGTCTGCAGCTTGACCTTATTTTTATGAACAGCTGTCTTTGACATTTTTTTAGGACGAAAACAACCTGACGTGATGACCACAATCATGTTTAATATACTTTTCATCGTTAAATAATATTTGGTTCAGGGAATCACTTAATTAGTACTTAATTTGTGCCTGTGTTGGAATTCAACAGACACTGGAATGGCTGCTATAAATGTAGAGATGCTGATTTGAGAAGAATGTGGAACGATCTCTTAATTTTTCAAAGCTGTATATTATGATGTCAGATCACAAGTGGGCAATGAGTTTATTTATTAATTTATTTTATGGTGAATTCAGTTTGTGCACTTGCCAGAAATCTTGTATATTATATATGGGTTTTTTATATGGGTCGTGATGATTTACTTATTGTAATTAGCAAAATATTTGGTGGTAAATGGTAAGTAGGTATTTTTAATGTGTAAATTAGAGAGATAAAAGCATATTGTTTGGGGCAGATTGTGGTCCGTATTGCCAATCACCTCTGTGGAATGTTGGTGTGTTGTACCAAAATGCGGTTCTCTTTAAGATTACAACTCCCTGTATTCGTACAGGTGCATTAAATTCTTGAAAATGCTTGATTTTTATTGTAGTTGTTTCAAGTTTTGAAAAGTGTTTATATTTTGGATGAAGTGCTTTAAACTGCTTGAATTTATGATTGCTTTCCTAATAGTTTGCAGTCTGATTGAATAGCTTTTTACTCAAGTCAGAAATATCATAATTTGAGGTCTAAGCACAAAATGCTAGAACCCAATTTTTTAAAAGGTTTTATATTATTATTAAGGGTCATATCCTAATACGTTTTCTTCTTTTTTTACTTCTGCTCTCGCATCTTTAGAAGCTCATAGCACTGTTAAAAGGTTATGAAATCTGGCACACAGATAGAGGACAGTATGAAATGTTGCCATAGCAAATTTGAAGTCTATACTTAAAACCCTCTGGCACCAAAAACAGTTCAAATTTTACTCATGTTTATGATCATCACCTTTGACTGAATCCTGAAAAATAGATATGAGGCTGTGTCTATGAGGCAAAGCTTTGCTGTATTAAGACAAAACGTGGTATATATCATCACAGGTTTGACCTGAGGTAGCTTATCAAGACACTAAGGACAAAAGCTTTAATCAGGGCTCGCAAAATTTCATTTTGGTAAAAATCCCTGGTAGCCCTTCAGGTAGGCACTCTTCAGATTTTGGTAGCTCGAAATGAATTTAAGTAGCCCAAATAAAAAGGACATTATTTTTAATGTAGAATATTGTAAAGGAGACAAAACATCAATTAAAAACATTTTTAAAACACAAATAACAACAATCATATGAAATAATCAAATTACAATCATCAATACAAATATGTGGTTTAACTGAACTAAAATTTATTTAAACTTGTAAAAACAATATAAAACATCATTTAGTCTGTGTCAGATTCTGAATCTAAAATATCAGTTTAAGTCACTGATAAGAAAATGCCACTCGATGTTGAGGGCATAATATCTCCATCAGCTTTCTCCATCTGTGTATCGGTCTCCACTTTAGAACTGAAATACCTGCGTAAATCCATGTGCCTCTTATTTTCACAAACGCACACACATAATCGGAGATTTTGTCTCCACTGAGCATGCACTCTCTATCATGTTTAATCTTGCTGCGGGAGATTTCACTTGTCATGTGAGGAGAGTAATGATTGACAGGACGAGCGTCACTGATACACAGTTTACAGCGTGATCGCGATTTGAAAGTGAAGTTGAAAGCGAGCGCGCATTCAAACGCGATTTCAATACCGCACATGTTGATAGTGGCTCCCCTATAATGGAGCGCAAGCTGAACTTCACGATACCAAAGTTCGGAGTTACACACAGAAATTCAAAGGGGAGAAAAACATAAATAGAGGAAAGCAATTTACATTTGATTGACAGCCCCGTCCTTATAGGAAACTATATCTCCCGAATGCAATAGGCAACTGTACTTCCCGTCTACCATTTTGAGTTATTTTGAAGTCTTCCTAGGTTATAGGTCCAATTTGCACCAAAGTTTGCTTGTCTCATCAAGAGGAACAAAATGTATATCATTTACACCATGAAAATGATTTATTTTGAATTTCCCCCCCCATTTTGAATTTGAATATTTTTTATATTTGATATTTTTTGTTAAGAAAAAGTTAAACATCAACTGCTTAAGACAGTTGTCAATATCACAGCAGTAATTTTATGAACTTTAATTTTAACTTAATTTATTTATAATTTAATAAATTATATAATTTATCATTTAATTTTAGTTTAATTTAACTTTTTTCCAATTTTAATTTTATTTATATAGCGCTTTTTACAATGTTGCATTGTTTCAAAGCAGTGTTGGAAACGTTTTCCAGCGAAAACCAGGAGACTTGGATTCGCTTCAGCAGTAGTCTTTATTGCAGAATAAAACGATGAACGCGACTCTACAGGTCAAAGCATACTGCTTGGGCACTGCAGTCATCAAGTCTGACTTAAAGTTAACAAACATCAGTCACAGTAGACAACATAACAAAAGATAACTCGGTGACTATAGTATGTTGCAATATAACATTCAGGGCTGTGAGAGTAAACCATTTTCCTAAAGAGAGGTGGTGGTAAAAGAGGTCACTATTTTTACACCTGTAACTAAAGGAAAAAACAGAAACATTGTTCAAACAAACCTGTCCAGAAAAAAATAGTTTTACAAAGAATCTTTCATCTTTTCATCTTTGTTTCAAATTTCAACCCAATGATAAGCTCTCACAGCCTAAACGATTATTGGTGACCATGTAGCGCTCAGCCAGGGACATGACGCGTATGGGTTCTGACAGAGGAACGAGGGAATACCTAGCTCGAAAGCAAAACAGTCGTCCATAAAGTTATTCTCCACCCCGTAGTCCAACAGCGCTTCTGCCGGAGCCGAAACCTCCTGAAACACAACACAAGACTCGAACAAACAAAGAGAGAGCTGGGGAGAGTCTGCCATTGCCAGGTCCATCAGTGCTCTCCGCATAACTGACGGGCCTTGTCTTTTGCTGGACAGGCCTTGACGTGATGACCCGGTCTCCCGCAGTGGAGGCATAGACCCTGGGCGATGCGGTGCTGTCTCTGTTGTGAGGTAAGCCTCAATCGCCCTAGCTGCATGGGCTCAGAGCCTTCACAGCAGGAGACTGAAGGTTGGCTGCGGTCTCCTCTGGGACCCAGGACGCACAAGCCACACGACGCTGATCCCTGAGAGCAAGGCGAGTCTCTAAGCGAAGAGTCAGCTTAATGACATCCTTAAGGCTGTGAGGTGGCTTGTGGAGGGCGATCTGGTCCTGGATGGCCCCCACCAACCCATCCATGAACTGGGAATGCAGGGCCTGGTCGTTCCAGCCACAGGAGGCGTTTCAGACACAGTGAGTGTCTCAAACTCGATGGAGTAGTCGGTTGATGGAGCGGCCCTCCTGTGACAGCCTCACCAGCCAGGACGCTGCCTCGTCACCCCAGACCGATCGGTCGAGCAGCTCGGTCATCTCCCACCTGAAGTCCTCATAGCTGCTGCAGCAAGGCCGCTGTCCCCCACTCGCGAACCTTCCAAATGAGGAGCGTGATGACGAAGGCGATCTTGGAGCGATCGTCCGTGAACTGATGAGACTGCAGAGTGGTGGGAGGGTTGTTAAAGCAGAGCTCTGGTCCGAAGCTGGCCGGGGAGTGAGTGGGGGGAGTGAGTGGGGGAACCGACCGACTGGCCCGCCACATCCCGCAGCTCCGCCACACTCACAGCGATCCACTCCATCTCGGCTGAATTGGCCCCAAACTGTGAAGCGTGCTCGCCCAGCAGCGCCCCCTGCTGCACCAAAGCCGCCCGTAGTGACTCCAAGCTTGCTGGATCCATAGCTGGTCAGATTGTAATGTCATGTTCTGTGAGGAGAAACAACAGAAGACAAGTAAGGTTCAGTGTTGATGAAGCAGAGACAAAATGAAACAGTTCGGATGAGAATAGAGAACTCTGGACCCAGGGAGACAGCTCCGGCGCAGGGGGTAATGGTGATGGCGGGACCTCGGGAGGGTGACGGACAGGGCAGGAGATGCAGCTGGCGGCTGGATGGGCGTGGTGGAGGGAACCGGCGAAGAGCAGGTGAGTGGAACAAAGAGTAGACAGCAACGGCAGACTCTGGAGCAGAGAGCAACTTCACAGACAGACAGGAAACTGGCGGCAATAATACTGAAAAACAACACACACGGAATTAAGCTTTGACAGTACAGGACAAACATGGACTAAGCTAAGTGACAAACTAGAGGAACCTGAGTACTAGAATTGACTTGACTATAATTCGTCTGGACTCAACTAAACTTAGACTACACTAAAGAACAGGAAATTCAAAGCTTGGTCAGGTAACTGGACACATCCAAGACAATCTGACAACGAATGAAAAACACGAGGTAAATATAAAGGGGAGAGAACGAGCGCATGACCAGGTGAGAATGATAATAGAGATCTAAAACGAGAGGGCAGGGCTGACACGGACAACAGAGCACGTGGCGAGTTGTCAAACAACCCGGGCTAATCAGACCGACGTCCTGACAGATAAACAGAGGATAAACCAAATTCTTCCCTGACCAAGCAGAGGATACACCAAAATTCTTCCCTGACCAAGCAGAGGACAAACCACATTCTTCCCTGATAAACAGAGGATACCCCAAAATTCTTCCCTGACTAAGCAGAGATACCCCAAAATTCTTCCCTGACCAAGCAGAAGATAAACCAAATTCTTCCCTGAAAAACAGAGGATAAACCAAATTCTTCCCTGACCAAGCAGAGGATAAACCAAATTCTTCCCTGATAAACATAGGATAACTAATTTGTTAACAGTTAACAGCTGTTGTTAATCTTTGTTAGGCTGAAAAGTAAATTCAGTCTGGAGTGATGTCAGATGAGAAGCTCTATCCAGTTCACAGCACCATCTGTTGGAAACTTTTTCCAGCGAAGACCAGGAGTCTTTATTGCAGAAAAACGATGAGAACAACTCTACAGGTCGAGCGTACTGCTTGGCAACTGCAGTCATCAAGTCTGACTTAAAGTTAACATACATTACATTTATAGTAATTTGGAGGGGCAGTCCCTTCAAATGGTAATAAAGTACTCAGGTGACAACTTTAAACAAAGCACAGTTGGAAGTAACAACCCCACCCCAGACCCTGGAGTCTCATCAAACCTTAATCCCATCAACACAATTCACTCAGACCACTTCATTATCATAGAGATAAAGAAGGGTTCACACTCAAAAGGTTTGGCATTCACTTTTGTTTCAGGCCTTTGACTGAATCATAAGCAAATGGCCAACCTTCACAGGAAGTGTCAGAGGCACCAAAAGGTGATGTGTTGATCCTGAATGCCCAATGCTTTAGTATTTATTTTTAAGGTGGGGGGGAGAAAGAGAATCAGGTGATCTTAAGCAACTTTAAATTTTGCTTTCCTACAGCAGCTTTACATATAATGTAAATAGCTTTACAAAAATGATCAAATATATGCAACACAGAATACATGGTATTACTGCAAATGTTTGTTGTTTATTATAAGATGTATATCAGTAAAACTAATTAGAGATGTTAAGATTATATTTGGTTTATGAATATAAAGTCTATATAAGTAAATATAAAATATAAAAATAAGTTGACTGAACTGATGATAACTGACGATAACTACAACACATTTGGATCATTTGGATAAATGGACGTGCATTACAAATACCTGTTTAATCATTTTGTGGGAAGACTCATACCTCTCTCAGTGAATTTTAATAGTCAAAATTAAAATTAACAATCAAAACATCAGTATCAGTAGATTCAATCAGTGTGAAAAGCGAATGAATGGATGCAGTAAGTGTTGTCAGTGGTAGTGAATGGATGCAAAACAAAACAATGCCACAAATTGGAGCGCAGCTCTGGCCAACTGCCCGAGGAACAGCGCCGCCTACGAACTCTCGCACAGTGTTTAAATAGGTGCGATGACGACCATCAGGTGCGCTGAAGTCACACCCCAATCTCAAACCTAAAAAGAAACGAAAACACCCAAACCAAAACAATGCAGTCCTAACACACCCCCCTAAAAAAAAATCCCACATCAAAAAAAATAAAATAAATTGTAACATACATACATATAGAAGTAGGTCAAGTCACATCAATTGGAGACAAAACACCATCTCATCACTCCGCCACAGGGGCACGTGACAAGGTGCGCACAAAAACATTCTCAATTCCCTTAATGTGTTTAATCGTCAAGTTGTAAGGCTGGAGGAAAAGGCCCTTTCCTTAGCTTGCAAGTCTTTATACGTGACATCACGTGGATCATAAAGAACTTCTTGTTGTTCTAACCCAACACGATTAGACGTTGTGTCGTTCACTATGTCTACTATTCATATGTACTCTAAAGATAGTTGAAAGTTTTGTTTTTTTCATATTTGAAATATCTAAAACAAAACTACCACGCCACGCCTCCTAAAAAACACATGAACATATATTGTTTGACAAGCAAGTAGGACATCATATCATTGTATAAGGAACGAATGCAAAGGTTGGGTGGATATTTAATGGTCCTGCGCCTTCCACAGCATATATATATTTATCAAAATACAGTTAGACTTTCTGTAACACACATATAAGTGTTCAAAACCTCGATTCGCATAGGTACGTTTATAATAATGGTCTAAGCGTCAAATTTTGCGGCAAAATGTCAGTTTGACTTCAACAAAAGTAAATATAGGTACGTAAAGTATCCATACAAAGGCAGCTTTAAACAGAAATCAGACAAGGCAGATACAACAGTAACAAAAACTAAATGAAACTTCTGAATAAAATGTGTGGTGTTTGCAGTAGCAAAACTCGCTAACATGATTGCACATGATGCTAACATGACTTGGCATTACGCTACCATGATTCTAATATGACTTGGCATTACGCTACCACGACTTAGCAGGATGTTAGCATGAATGAGCATGATGTTAGCATAAAGCTAGTATGACTTAGCATGATGTTAACATGATGCTAGCATGATAAATATACTAAAATATGGCTTATTCATGATGTTAGGAAGTTGCTAGGGTGATCTAAATGGTTGCTAGGGTGTGGTCAGGACATGCCAGGGCTATACCTAAAGCCCACTGACTGCCTGAGTAAAATAAGTTATATGATCCCACTCTAAATTCTCTGACATTCTGATGCAGAGCTATGACATTACAAAGATCTGCCCAATGTTACGTCTATGGGATTTTTTTCAATGGAAGTCTATGGGGTGGTTGGTGGGGTACTGTAACTGGTTGCCAGGGTGTGGCTATGAAATTGTGATGTCACCATTTGTTGCTGCTTGTTAGGCCGAACGATATGAGCCCACCCCCAAGTTTCTACAACATTCTGATGCGGAGCTATAACATCACAAAATTCAGCTCAATGTTAAGTCTATAGAATTTTTTTCGGCCACTTTTTCATACACCCTAAAACATTGTACACCCGATCTCTTATGAAAGTAATAGCACACCCCACCACAATAAGCCAGTCGACTTGCCACCTCATTCATGGGTCTACGACAAACCGTGTGGGACGAGTAGCGTGCCAAAGTTGTGTCCAGATTAGAAAAAGAAGTATGCAAGAGAGTATGAGTGATGCTTTGCTTCGCAAACATTTTTTGTTACGCTGGTTGCCAGTCTTCACATCCTTGCACGCATCCAATCATTCACATCCCTCTCTCCTTTAAGTCCAGCAGGTGGTGGTATGAACTGTTGTCCGGGTTGAGATCTCCCTGTCTGCGGCGTAGCAGAAAAAGTGCGCTCGGCCCGGGAGAGAAGAACCCTTTGAGGAAGGCAACAGTGTCCGCGATCGCTTAAGAGGAGACGAGGTCGCCATCTGTTGCACGGAAGCGCTACCAGAGGAGAAATTTTCTCTTTCCTCAGACTGTCGTCCGTGTGAAGCTTTGATCCGGGAAGATACGGGCCGCGGCGTCGCGTGCAGGGAACCTTATTCCGAGGACTCGCTGTCGCCTCGCTCGCGCTCACGCTCACGCTCACAGCCGTGAGTCGCGCGTGTCTCCCGCAAGATGGGAAACGCAGCCGCCGCGAAGAAAGGCAATGAACTGGAGAGCGGTAGGACGCAGGAATTAGCTAGCATGTAATTAAAGCCATTAGATTGACAAGCTGAATTTCAAAGTCATTTTTATTGTTATATATTATGTTAATATATATAGCATTAGTTAACAGGAGCTAATGCTATTTGATTAGCTGGTTAATGAATTTGGGTAATGCAAATGCCATGCACATCTAGAAAGCTTTGCACTGTCAATACATCACTGCACGGAAATTAGAATGTATTTTGTGATTAGCGTAAACAGCACACGGGCTTTTATATTTAGATCACACTATTGCAGTTGCTTGTCATCTGGAAACGACAAACTCACTTATCAGCTTGACCAAAGGCCTCAGGCAGTTAGTGTCTTTCATTTATATTGTGCATAAAGGTGAAATATTATGTAAACGTATTGGAAAAAGAATGTGATGTGGGCTCGTACTGATAGACCTGATGCTCCGCCTGTATCAGTGGAAACACTCAGACAAACGAGATCTCTTATCACGCACACGTTTTCTCAATATACGTCGTTTACGCTAGCCAGCACGCAGTATACATTAAGTTACTTTGTTTGTCCTGTAAAGGCTCCAGACAGGTCGGGGCTGTTGACAGCAGTCTCTAGTAAAGAACACGAAGCTTCTTAAAAATGTAATCCGTTTTTTGATAAAAACGAACAAAATCCAGTTATTGAGCAAGTATAGAGACATTAAAATTGTATTAAACCTTGCACTTTATTTTCAATTTATTTGAAAAAAACAAACAAATGTTTTTTTAAAGATCATAAATTGTTAGGTGTTATGAATATTATTATTTACCCATCTGTTTTCTGTCATATAAACCGGTATATGTTCTCAAGTAACAGGCATACAGGCAGGAAACTCACTGTGTCTGAAACCTGACTAAAAGTACGAAGTTACCTATGGAAACAAGGTTTTAAGACAGATTTCCAAGGCATGTAACGGCCCAAAAAATTATTCTCCTATTTTCCAACGTTTACTTTATTGCAAAGCTTATTTTAAACCATATTCATTGGTTCTCACATGTGTAACTGAATACCTGGTCTCATGTCACATACATAGCTGAACCAGGCTGAAAGTTCGGAACAGATTGGCTTAGCCTGATGGTGTCACTATAAGAAAATTAGTATACTAAGAGCACTATAAGAGAATAAGATAAAAGTGTCAGTTATTGCCTTATCTCAGTTTTCAGGATTTCCCAACACAGAAAGAACTGAGAAAAGCAAGGGTGTGACGGCGAGATGAAGGTCCTTTTAAAATAATATGCGTAATACGCTTGTGTGCAGTATGCATCTTGAAACTGATGATGTATATTTCCTACAGAATGACCATTTTAAAGATTTTTTGCAGTTTTGAAGTTATGTCTGAAACTAAAGTGGAGAACTTATGAAATACTGCAATAAATCTGTCCAAATACTGAACACGAGAGCACCACATACACTATATTGCCAAAAGTATTTGCTCATCTGCCTTTAGACACATATGAACTTAAGTGACATCCCATTGTTAATCCATAAGGTTTAATATAACGTTTACCCACCCTTTGCAGCTATAACAGCTTAAACCTCTCTGGGAAGGCTTTCCACAAGGTTTAGGAGTGTTTATGGGAATTTTTGACCATTCTTCCAGAAGCGCATTTGTGAGGTCAGACACTGATGTTGGACGAGAAGGACTGGCTCGCAGTCTTCGTTCCAATTCATCCCAAAGGTGTTCTATCGAGTTGAGGTCATGACTCTGTGCAGGCCAGTCAAGTTCTTCCACACCAAACTCGCTCATCCATGTCTTTATGGACCTTGCTTTGTGCACTGGTGCGCAGTCATGTTGGAACATAAAGGGGCCATCCCCTTGTTGTAAATTGTCCAAAATCTCTTGGTATGCTGAAGCATTCAGAGTTCCTTTTACTGGAACTATAGGGGCCAAGCCCAGCTCCTGAAAAACAAACCCACACCATAATCCCCCCTCCACCAAACTTTACAGTTGACAATGCAGTCAGACAAGTACCGTTCTCCTGGCAACTGCCAAACCCAGACTCGTCCATCAGATTGTCAGATGGAGAAGCATGATTCAAGCAGAGAACATGTCCCCACTGCTCCAGAGTCCAGTGACGGCATGCATTACACCACTGCATCCGATGCTTTGCATTGCACTTGATGTATGGCTTGGATGCAGCTGCTCAGCTATGGAAACCCATTCCATGAAGCTCTCCATGCACTGTTCTTGAGCTAATCTGTAGGCCACATGAACTTTGGAGGTCTGTAGCGAACTTTGGAGGTCTGACTCAGAAAGTCACTGCAGAAAGTTGGCAACCTCTGCGCACTATGCACCTCAGCATTCACTGACCCTGCTGTGTCATTTTACATGGCCTACCACTTCGTGGCTGAGTTGCTGTCATTCCCAATCACTTTCACTTTGTTATAATACCACTGACAGTTGACTGTGGAATATTTAGTAGCGAGGAAATTTCACGGCTGGACTTGTTGCACGGGTGGCATCCTATCACAGTACCACGCTGGAATTCACTGAGCTCCTGAGAGCGGCCCATTCTTTCACAAATGTTTGTAGAAGCAGTCTGCATGCCTAGGTACTTCATTTCATACACCTGTGGCCTTGGAAGTGATTGGAACACCTAAATTCAATTATTTGGATGGGTGAGCAATTACTTTTGGCAATATAGTGTACCTTTAATGAATGTTGTTTCAGTGAGTAAGGACTAGGGATAAAAATTTCCGAACATTTAGCAACCTGTAGTTTATGGGGCTCCTCGTTCTTTCGCATTGACTGGCAGCAGCTTGCCTGTAGTAATACACCTCTGTTCACTATATCTGACACTGCATGCAAAGGAAGGAGGGAAATTATCACAGCCTATTGGCACTTGCTAACTTTAAACTTATCCTGCTTAAAGTTAGTCTTGATTATTAACGATTAATAACGTGACATGGGTATGCTTGTGTTAGCATTTATTTCTTTGCAGAGTGCGCAAACTGAATAGAAACTGCTTACCACAGACATGCAATTTATTTGCTCAAATTCTGCAAATCGACATACTGTTTTAGAGGTTGCTGTATTTAGGCTATGTCAGTGTTAGAAATAATTCATAGCAAAACGTTTCTCTTAGTAATAAGCTGAAGCTAACAGGATAACTGGCAACCGGAATACGTTAACATTGCAATTGACTTGAAGAACTTGTATCCCATGTCCAACTCAATATGCTGTTTCAACAAGCAAACCACATATTCTTGGAAAGGATGTCATCCGATGTGCCATTCGCCACTGTTTTGCTGACCAAACCAGAAAAAACGATGCACTGCTTCGACCAGCACTTCCGGATATTAATTCTGCTGTGATAAAGGTCTGTACTATCCTAGCTTAATATGCAGAGACTATAAGTGTTAACTATAATATGCAGAGACTATAAGTGATAACTTGTCTAAAACCAGTCATCATTTTTTTGTTCATTTGGTGATGCTAGTGAGGCATAAATTACGGATTTGTGTTTTCTGTGGGTTTTCTGTAGGTGTTTTCTGTGATCAGTTGAATTTGGTTGATTTTAAAATTTGTGTAGTATGGACTATAAAATATTGTGTGTATACATTTTGTATTCTTTTATTACAACAAAAGCCATTTAAAGCTAATTCTTGAACAACTGCAACATTTCCCAACTAAGCAAGCCAAGTCCATGTTTAGTGTTTATATGGTTTTAATTCATTACAGACTTCAGTGTAGATTCCCTTCATGTTTCTCTCTATGCCCCTTCATTTAAATTCAATGCTGACCTGAGCAGTACACATAAATAATAAAAAATGCATTACCTGTAGAACAGAAGAGTTGTGATTTCTTTGCTACATCATCTTTTAACATCATTCACACTCAGTGACCTGCAATTTCAGTAGCCTGGTGACACACAGCATTGGCCATTGATGTGAAAAGCTTGTCATCAGAACTTCTTCAAGTAATAACAGTAATTGGTAGATCTAAAAGACTTAATGCAATCAACTGCAGGCATATCATTTTGATGGTGACAAATCCTTACCCAGCATTTACTGCTCAGTGTGATGTCCCAAATGCACTGGGGGTAATCTTAATCAAATCACCACTTCATTTAAAATATCTCAGTTGTACAAATGACAATTCTTACAGTTTATTTAGTGGTTAAGGCAGCATAAGTTGACATACATAACCCATATTACTTTTGATGTTTTTCTAAGTGACATACTAGAATTGAGCCGGTTGTTGAAGGGGTTGAAAAATATTGGTAAAAAGAAAAGTTATTTTAGAGTATATGCAAGTTACTACATTTTTTTAAGTCTAAATGTTAAATTAATCTTTTGTCACACAAATTGAAGAAAAACACCTTTATTATTTGGAACTATTTAAAACAAAAGCTCCATAAAATTAAAATATTGGAGTTTGTATTGGTTGTACATTATTGGCAAAAACTTTTAAATGGACTTCAGGCTCTCTCTGCATATTAAACTGGGATAGTATTGACATAATCTCCATATGTACAAGATCACCTATATGTATACAATGTAATCAGCTTTTTGCATTAGCTTGGGTTAGCAAATGCTAAACATTCCCATTACAAACACAGTATTTGCTTAAGATACATTTTGCCCCTGTTAGGGCTGGGCGATATGGCTTAAAAAAAATCCCTGATTTCTTTTTTTTTTTTTACAAAAAATCCGATTTACGATTTAAATCGATTTTTTTTCCCCCTACTTAAAAATCAATCTGCAGATGACAAAAAATTGTTCAAAACAAGTTTTAACTTTATTTAGTTTTGAACCCCGGCTTTTCCACAGTATATATGGGCACCATATCCTTTGCGATACACATTGCGACAGCATCCGTGATCGCTTTCCACCGGGCCCCATTTTTATCATAGTGGATGCAGTTTGTGAATGTTTCTATTGAATGTTTAATTGTTTGGCAGCGAGGGGGGGAGGGCTGAGCCCTTTCTCTGGGAGCTCAGAGGGGAGTGCCTGCATATTACGTTAAAGAGAAAACTGATTTTCATTCAAGCAAACGTTAAAGAGAAAAAATTGATAATCCATTTATCGCCCAGCCCTACTTTCTGTACTAATTGAAATATGAAGCTTGGGGTGAAGTTTGGGTGTAACTGTTCTGTAAATTTGTCTTGAAGTCTTCTAGTCTTATTCTAACAGTCAGTTAAACTCGTACTTTACCAAACGGCCCATTCCAGGGGCCTGCACATACTTGTGGAGCAAGAACATACCATAAAAGGATGTGACAGTGAGAAGAATCCTCCCATGGACATTGGCTGCTTTGGAGAATTTTTTAGAACAGCAGGAGTAATAGAAACTAGCTGTAATTAAACTTACGCACATATGCTGTATTGTCAATGTTGTGGCCATAATAGTTTTGCATGCATTGGCATTCAGGAAAAAGAAAACAAGAAAAACATGCAAGACAGAAGTACATTTCTAAAAACAATTTCATAATTGGATTTGGTTTCTGTTTGGTTTGTAGAAATCAGGTTTAATGTGTTTTTGCTATTTAGACGAATTCAAGTAACATTTCTTTGTGAAGCACTTTTCACAATTCATAGTTTATTTCTACATTACAATTAAGAATAATGTTATCAGAGGAGACTGAAATTTAATGTGCATATTCCAGAAATGTACAGTTCTAAAATAATACAAAATATGCAGTTAGCTAACATTATGTATTCAGAATAAGCAGAAACAATGAACACATTAAAGCAATGATTACATGTTGTGATCATAAATACAATATATGGAACAGTTCTGTGTGGGATATGGTGAGAAATCATATTTTTGATGCCTGTCTGAACCTAGTTATTATTTCAGCTTTATAGAACTTTTATAACTATTATAGCTAAAACAACCTTGAAATTGATGTATTTAGTCTTTCCCGGCACGTAAACGCTTGGCTCTGTCTGTCAGCATTTGCTTGTTGTCCAACTGCTCTGTTGCTAGGCTTATTTATTGTTGATAGGGCTGTCGTGGTGAAGAGATTTTCTATTCTATTATGGGAGATTTTTTATTATGGGTGGCTTAAAAGTGTTATGCGGTTTTACCGCCCCCCTGCAAATAACCCAGTTTATCCTTATTTTACTGTATATAAAGCTCTATTGATAAGTAATGTAGCACATTTTGTTGCTTTTTAAATGATGGAGATGCGATATAACTTTATAAAACATTTTTGTTTATTGTTAAATGCCAGACATAAGTTATAACCAACAAATTGATATTATATAACCAACAAATTCACCTTACGTGGTTTCAGGGAAGAATGCATAGGGGTAAATATGTTCCAGGCGACGTGGAAAACCCTTTCTGATGGTGTGCTCATTGCACAAATACACGTGTTTGCGGACGATTTTGCAGCTCGCGGAGGTTGTCATTTAAGTGATCAGTTGACTAGTTGCACGTTTGATATTATATTACTTAAATATATACTGAGATGGGGTGCATGGTTTGCGTTTCATGTATCAGAAAAAAGTTATGAAGCGTTGCTAATTTAACTTACAGATATAACTTATAATAAGAAATAGCATTATATAATAATGAATAAATGAAAGCTAAAGCAGCAAATACTATATCAATATAGACAATTATCTAACATCACTAACCCTCCATTCTCAGTCTTATGATATGAGAAAGGAAAATTTTGAAACGTTTACATACAATTTAGCGCTTTCTGTTCTCCTGCTCTAAATTTTTATTCTTAATGAAAAACAGAACATTAAAACAGTACAGTGACACTCACGTATATTAGACATTGAACTTGGAAACAAAACAAATAAGACGCTTTATTAACAAAACGAATAAGCACGACACCATGCTTTAGACCTAATATAAAACAAATAATTTACATAATAATAATAAGTTTATATAAAAAAATTAAAATAATGAAACACAGTTAAACCAAATAAAATAAATATAAACTTGCTTATAATAAACATAGATTAGGATTCTGGGATGAACGTAGTTTTCTAATAATAGCTCACATTTATCTAGGGCGAGCGTTCATGTAAAGTGGCTTGCGTGAAGATAAAATTCACGTTTCAAATGGGGATGTTTGAGGTTGATGAATTACAGGTAAACATTTGCCTGCAGAATTTGCACATCACCTTTTTGAGTCATTTATTACCTTCTTTAAAATAAACACTTGATTTCCTGCCTGTCATAATTAGCGTGTACAAACATTTGTCCATTACAGACTAAATGACTTTGCGGTCCTTCATTTTTTTACAGATAGATAGGGCTGGGCGATAAATTGATTTTATCGATTAACTCGATGTAGTTTACATCGATTTGCTTGAATGAAAATCGGTTTTCTCTTTAACGTAATATGCAGACGCTCTCATTTGAGCTCCCGTAGAATGGGCTTAGCCCTCCCCCCTCGCGTTTGCCATATTAAAGATACACAAACAATAAGGCAGCGAGCAGGGAAGAACTTTGCGGTGTCAGACAAACAACAAACAACACCCTGCTGCAAAGTGTGTTTGAAGTCTGTTGCTAGCAAAGGTAGCAGAAAGAAACATGCTGCCGAGTGGGAGAAATGTTGCGCCCTACGACATGAAAAAGATCGCGGCAGCACAAGCACACCCGCCAAAAAACAACCTACAGTTGTAGAAACATTCACAAACTGCATCCACTATGATAAAAATGGGGCCCGGTGGAAAGCGATTACGGATGCTGTCGCAATGTGTATCGCAAAGGATATGGTGCCCATATATACTGTGGAGAAGCCAGGGTTCAAAACTAAATAGTTAAAACTTGTTTTGAACAATTTCTTTGTCATCTGCAGATTGATTTTAAGTATGGGGGGGAAATCGATGTAAATCGTAAATCGGATTTTTTGTTAAAAAATCTGGGATTTTTTTTGTTTGGCCATATCGCCCAGCCCTACTAACAGACTAATTAAATTTGACTTCGTCTAATGCTTAGTGGACTGATAGGGGGCAGCCCTACACTGTGGTTTTCGCTGTTTTTGTGATTGACTTGACAATAGTGTGGTTTTGCAGTTACTGCGACAGCCCTAATTGTTGATTTTTAAACCTGTCTAATCCATATCTTGCACAAACAAGATATTTAACAAATGTGACTGTCTCACTGTCCTTATCTCTGTCTGTTTCTCCATCATCCCATCCATGTGGGTGAATGTTCCTGAAAATCCTTGGTGATCTATAGAGACCTTTGGTATGATAATAATATATAATTAAGTAAAATAAGTAATGATAAAAATAAATGCATTAGGAAACCTTGGTGACTGAAACCTCACAAAACTCTGGCCCATGCAATGCAAAGAAAGGCTAATAAATTCTTAATGACAATGGTCTTTATGCACATTGTGTTTCCGTCACCGTGGTCAATCAACATCTGCTGTGTTGTTTTCATTTTACATGAGATTGTCTTAACCTACACCTGTAATGTTGTGCTCCTGTTTTTTGTGATGCATGCATCTTTATAACACTGACAATCAGCTGCCTGATTTTAATGTGTAGAAAATAGAACTAGTTAGTAGGATTGCTTGTGGATTGTTGACATGCAGTGTCTTGGGTTGGATAGCTGTATGATCCAACTGCAAAAGTAAATGCATTTGCTTGATGGCACTCGCATTCATTAACAGACATGCAGTTTTAGTTCTTCTGACCCCAGCGTGTTTCCCGTTTCTGACCCTTTTGTCTCTGTTTCTTATGTAGTGAAAGAATTTCTAGCCAAAGCCAAAGAAGATTTCTTGAGAAAATGGGAATCTCCACCACAGGTAAGGGGCAGTGTTTTTTTAGAACAAGTTCAAATGTGCATTGCATTAAAAAGCCATGTTCATATGTGCTTAATCTTGTCCCCACAGATGTTGTAATTTTCATTTATTAAACAGATGTGAACCTGTGTATTAATGTCTGTAATTTTTTTGGGGTACATTTCTGGTTGTCTTGGCAACATTGTGATCTGATTTTTATTTCTAATATCACTGTTTTGTGTAAAAAAAATAATCCATCTGTATCCTAAAGAGCACAACTCGCTTAGATGACTTTGACAGACTGAAAACTCTGGGCACAGGATCCTTCGGCAGAGTCATGCTGGTAAAACACAAGGCTACAGATCAGTTCTACGCCATAAAAATTCTGGACAAACAAAAGGTTGGTTGAGTAGCAACCCTCTACAATGAGAGTAAATCACCTGCATATACGACCAAATTTCACGCTTGGTGACTAAAAAATGTTTTTTAGCCTGTGATTATCAAATTCTCCAGTTTCACTCTCCTATCATTTATGGAAGGAATTTTCTGCCAGGTTTAAACAAATTAATTCAGTGATAAAAACAAAAAACAAGGTTAACTATTTTATTATAGAAAACTATGCAAAATGTGTCAAAACTGAGAATGAAATGTTAATTTTAATGCTGACAGTGTGTCGTCCCTGTCAAACTGAAATATAAAATGCAATTAATGATTTCACATTTAATTTTCACTACAATCTTGAGGCAAAGCTCCCAATAGTAAAATGAAAAGGCACATGTGAAAAAGAATTTACAAATACATTTGATTTTTATTAATGCTCACACAATAATAGTCACAAATCAAATTAAAATGTAAAGGTCAGTTGTGATTTTATGTTTCAGTTTTTTTTCATTTCAGCCAACTTAAAAATTCTATGTTAATTTATGGGTTCAATTTTTCAAATTCTGTGCTGCAGCCTGATAACTGCAATCGTTTAAATTCATTTTTTCTCAATCTACACTCAGTACCCCATAATGACAAAGTGAAAATGAAGTTTTGAATATCTGTAAATTTATTAAAGCAAAGAAACTGAAATATCATGTTTACATAAGTATTCAGATCCTTTACTCAGTAATTAAAGCACTTTTCGCAAAAATTACAGCCTCAAAGTTTTTTTTTAATAAGACACAACAAGCTTTGCACACCTGGATTGGTGGATTTTCTGTCATTCTTTGCAAATCCTCTCAAGCTTGGTCATGTTGGATGGGTACTGTTGGTGGACAGACATTTTCAGGGATTTTTTGACAGAGTTCAAGTCAGGGCTGTGGCTGGGCCACTCTGGGACATTCACAGAATTGTCCCTAAGTCAGTCCTGTGTTGTCTAGGCTGTGTGCTTAGGGTCATTGTCATGTTGGAAGGTGAACTTTTGACCCAATCTGAGGTCTTCAGCACTGTGAAACAGGTTTTATCAGACCAGATAATCTGGTTACTCAGTCTGAGAGTCCTTCAGGTGCTTTTTTAGCAAACTCCAAGTGGGCTTTTATGTGTTTTGCACTGCAGAGTGGCTTCTGTTTTGGGGAAATCTTTATCAATGTAATAAACTGATCGACAGGATTAGGGACTCCAGATTATGAACATGAACCACCATAACATCATGTGAGATACAAACAGACTTTATTAACTACACAAACACACAACACGCATACAGTTTGGCATTGAACAAGGTTAAAGAAGAATAAAGATATATTAGTATAAGATTAAGTATAAATATAAGTAAGATTATTGGAAATTCAGCAGATCAACAGCCTGAACAAACCATCAGTTTCTTAATTCCAACACACCTCAGTAAAAGGGCTAATGATAGTTAATACTGCAATTGCTAAGGCCAAGTATGATACTTGCATGTCTTGCCCATTGAAGGAAAGTGTCTTGATGCAGTTAGTTCAGGCTCCAGTTGATCTTTGCTGGATGTTGTATTGATAAGAAAGAAAACCAGTTTAATGCAGGTCTTTGATGAATGGAAAGACTAGGCCACAGCCTACACAAGCTTAGACACAATAACTAGAGAGAAACAAGCTTAGAGATCTGCTGAGAACAACTTCTAGTTCAGCATTCTTATCCAGTTGAGAGTCCTTGAAGGACTGTAGAAGGTGGCCAGTGGAAAGCCGAAGAGAGACAGAGAAAGAACAAAAGACCAAAAAGAACAAAAGAAGCACTAGACCAAAAGAAACACTAGTGCCCCTGGACACTGGACTTTTAACTGGTGAGGATGTTACACCCTGAAGAGTTATGTAATCCAATCAGAGGTTGTCCTCTCGGAGGGAAAGTTAACTCTCTGTCTTCTAACATGCTGTTTTGCATATGGAATTTGTTTGGATGTCATAATTTCATAATATTAATGTCAACCAAAGTTATCAAAATGTTGGACACTAATATTCAGGATATGAGTGGCTCTAAAACGTTCATTTAAATGTGTTCAGGTTAGTATATATACATACATAAAACATATGGGATGGGACAAATAGTATGGGAAATGTTGAATACATGTTGTGACGAGTCTCTCCGGGCTGATCAGCGTCGCCCTGGCAACCGAGGCGCCGCACCTGCACCAACTCATCACCGGCGCCTCGGGCACAGCTGGACCGCATCACCACGCGGCCGTATAAGGCCCCCAGCTCTCGCCCTCGCGAGAGTTATGCGAAAGAAGGTAGTGCCAAGTCTAATGGTTGTTTCTTTTTCCCCGTTTAAGCAGAGAGCAGCGAGTGACCGCACCTCACAGAGCGAGCGCAACGGGCACCCGCTCTCACGACACCGGGATATAAGGGACACAGGTCGGCACCAGCCTCACCGGCCGCACCAGCCACACCGGCTGCCGTGCACCGGCCTCGCCAGCCTCACCAGCCGCACTGGCTGCCACACACACACGCACGCCCACTGTCTGGTATAATTGAACACGCCCTCCGGGGATCTTTTTCACAGCTTACCGTGTCGTGTGATTCTTCACCCGTGACAACTGGTGGAGAATGCGGGCATAAGAGTGAAGAGTCACCGAC
>JAZGTJ010007171.1:0-23378 GCA_036877575.1 Botia almorhae
TTATAAATACAGCTATAAATGCTTTATTCTTGCTTTATAAGCGTCTATATAATATGCTTAATAATTGTATTTTCATACTTTATTAAGGATCAGTTAATCATTTTTAAATTAAGCATTACATTATTTACAAACCGGTTAGTTAGTAATTGTAAGTGGTTCATGAGATCATTTAGAACGTGTTAGTAAATGATTCCTAAACCATTTAAATGCACATTTATACATCTTATTATTCCGACATATATTAACAGTTAGTCAGTGTGTTAATAAATGCTTTATTAACACATATGCCTACTGTAACTCATAATTAATTTAGGTAGTTATAAAACATTTACTAGCTGCCAGTTAATGGTTTTCGTGAGCTCATTTAAAGTGGGGACTATTATAGTCCTTAATTTTGTACTGTATAATCAGACGTACACCTGACTTTTTGTAGGTTAAGTGAGGTAAAACAACACAAGCAGATATGTGGTCATGTTTTAGATCACTTTCCCAGTGGATCCTTTAATCCGGTTTAGGAATCATTCTGTGGAAATGTGAATGAAGCAAATCCAGCAGTGAAAGCGCTCATCAAAGGAGCCGACAGTTACATCAGTCGACCCGGAGCTCGACCCGTTTCACATGAGTCGAGAGAAAGTCAGAGGATTACGGGGTTAGATCCACAACAGAAATTAAAAAGGGAGAGATGGACGCAGTCTCATGAGCAATAACAAAGCAGCTTCAGGGCAGCGTGTGGTCTGGAGGAAAACATCTGTACGTCACAGTCATGCTCCCTCTGACTCTCCCAGCTGAATTCACTTTAATTCCGAAAGTAACGGAATCAAGCGGCAGTTTAGCGCAGCGCTGCTCAGCAGAGCTCTACCGCTACGTTTCTCTTTGAGTTTGTGATTGAGGGACATTTTGCCAAACTGGCTGACCAGGATAGTCAGGAATGCTGGGATCAGTTGATCCATCTGCAGCTGAGCAGCTCAGGAGACTTCCTGCCCTGTGAGTCAATCCTGCCATTGGCTGTTTTTGACTTTTCATGGAATCAGTTTGAATTTTTCTTGGTGTTTGGTGGGAATATTTTCAAATATTTTTAAAAAAATGTTTATGGCAAAAATGCCCCCCTTTCAAAGAAATTAACAAATATCAAACAAATTGTTGTTTGTTATCAAACAACTTGTTTTATATGTTTGTATATGTTTTATATTTCTTGTTTTTTATTTCTTTCAGTTCTTGGGTCAGAATAGTTTGATGTTTCCTTATGACACGTTAAGAGTTAAAAGCAAAAACATTCAAGTATTTTTCTTTAACAGAATTTTTGTTTAGTGTTCAGAAAGAGACAAACTGTGAGAATATACTGGTTTTGGGAAGAACTGTACTGTAGTTTTGCTTGACACTGGTACTGTAACTAGGTATTTTTCTTTTAGGAATGCTCATGGATGTGCAGTACAATCGTGTTAAACTTTTCAGGGCTTGATCTTCAATGATGTTCGGGTCAGACAGGCTGTAAAACGTCTGTTCTTGTTTCAGTGGAATTATGATGATTCAACTGTACTATGCATTTATGTCGCCTAAAATTTAAGTGGCTGCACATGTTCCCACGACTCTAGGATAAGTCTTATCAACTGGCTGTGTTCCTCTGCTCCTCCAGGTGATTCTCAGCGGGTGGAGATGCCACGGAAAGACATGGAGGTAATTACGGGCCAAATGGTGGTTCTGGAGGCCTGGTACACCCCCACCACTTCCATAGAGAAGAACACAGTCATTTGGAATTTCATGGCCAATGACTCCAAACAAGTATGTTCAGAAAGAGTGATGGAATAAGTTGTGCTGTTAACTTGTTAAACCATCTTGTTATAGTCCTGTATGTGTTATTGCTGTGACTTATATATTACACAACTTCACCTCTTTACCTCTTACTTTACACCTCTTATTTTCAATGATTTGGCAGGAAAAAGGTATGATTAAATTAAGTATTATTAAATTAAAATAAAAGCTAGTTATTGTCCTTTAAAATCATGTTCATGTTTTTTTCAGTGCTTTACTTGTCTGACACAATAATGTAATGCCTTAATTATTTTAATATATTTTTATTATTTTTATTTAATATCTGTTTTCTGTTATTATATTATATGTTATCTGTTATTATATTGTATCTGTTTTCTGTTATTATTTAGCACATCATGTAATTAATGCAATATCGCATTCTAAAGGTGATTTTAAGGTGTTCCTGTAGCTTAAGTGGTAGAACATTGCGTTAGCAACACAAAGGTCGTGGGTTCGATTCCCAGGAAGCACATGCCATGACAAGAATGTATAACTTGAATGTACTGTAAGTCGCTTTGGATAAAAGTGTCTGTCAAATGCATAAGTGTAAATAGCGAAAAATTCACAGTACTTCAAATACAGCCTTTCTCTTACTATATAAATTGAAACCTAAAATCTTGATTTTAATTGAAATTGAAATAATTTGTTAGCTACCCATTTTCTGCAGCCCACACGCCTCCACCCTTCAAATGGACAGATTACATGAGAGAACAATCTGTTATATGATCCAGCAGCAGGACCACTGAACCTTACACATCAAACGCACACCGCCCCTCTGCATCCTCTATCACTGGCTCACTCACGTGATGGGTCACGCAGATGGGTTTTTCAATTTCATGTCACAGGAAAAGTATGGAACACTTGAAAGGTCAATAGCTGCTTATGAAAACACGTGATGAATTACACAGGATGGATGGGCGAGAAGTGGATTAACTTGAGCCGCTATCGCTCAAGGTTTCAAATTGAAACGTAAATGTCAGCTAATACACCCTCAACGCGTGAAAATGCGCAAGGTTATACATGCAAGCCATGCGAGCTATCATACGCAGCATATGCTCGTGTTGAAATATTTATGATGCTTCTAGTAATCTGCATATTTGTTTCCAAGAGCTTATCAAAAATAAACGGAAAATCAGCCTGAAGTTCTATTTTCACCATCTGTGTTTTCATCTGGAGATAATCTTTATTATGACGGTTTACCATCACCCACACAACTAATATCCAATGATATTTAGACTTCCATAAACCGACTTGTTGATTTGTTTATCAGGATCACTATTAATATATAATAGTTTTAGTTTTGATGTTTTTCAATAGGTTTCAATATTTAGTTCTGCACATGCCCAGTTGAGTCTTAAGGTGTGATGTGTGTGTTTCTTGCAGATCATTTCCTACTCCTCAGGTCAGATCGGCATCGGGATTACTGAGTTTCGGAGACGGGTGGGCTTTGCCATGCCCATGCCCTCTGCCAACCTGTCCATCTACATCAACAACACACAGGAGTCAGACTCAGGACGCTACCTCTGCAACGTCATCATCCCTGGAGCTCCAGGCCTTTGGGGGGAACTACGGCTCAACGTTAAAGGTACATTGACAAAGGTGTAAACTGCAAGCCTACTGTGTCCACATCACTCTAGATCAGGCTAACAACCTAAGGGATTCTAATGATCTTTTTTGTGATGCCTCTCCCTGTTTTTACCAGTCCCTCCATCCACTCCTGTGTGCTCCATATCTGGAGATCCGGTAGTGAGTGGGAATGTAACACTGAGCTGTAAATCCAGCTATGGCAAACCGGTTCCTCAGTACAAGTGGACCAAAGCAGCTCCTCTTTCTGAGGTCTTCTTCTCTCCCATGCAGAGTGAGTTTCATGCACCTGCATTGTGACAACACAACAGAAAGATTTTTTTTCCTATTTAACCACATGCAATTCAAGCTGTAAACTCACAGTGCAGGTAAAATAAAATTAATTTAGCCATTTCAGCAGGAAATTTTAATGATATTACTAAAGCTGCAGGTAAAGTATGTAAATGTGTTAAACAGGTTTTATTTGTGTTATTGCTGTAAGGGTTTAGCAGTTTTCTCTGTATTGAGATAAACTGTTGACAATTTATTTTTTGAAAAATTAGTGTCTTTTCTCATTGAACTGAAGGCAGGAGGAAATAGCTCTGTTACCTTCAGGGCAGTTGGAGAGACAGATTCCCAGTCAGCTTCTGGAGATTGCAGGTTCTGACCTTGACGAATCAGTGCAGGTTCTGACCTTGATGAATCAGTTCAGATTTTCATCTGGATGAATCAGTTCAGATTTTCATCTTGATGAATCAGTGCAGGTTCTTACCTTGATGAATCAGTTCAGATTTTCATCTTGATGAATCAGTGCAGGTTCTGACCTTGATAAATCAGTGCAGGTTCTGAGCTTGATGAATCGGTGCAGGTTCTGACCTTGATGAATCAGTGCAGGTTCTGACCTTGATAAATCAGTGCAGGTTCTGACCTTGATAAATCAGTGCAGGTTCTGAGCTTGATGAATCGGTGCAGGTTCTGACCTTGATAAATCAGTTCAGATTTTCATCTTGATGAATCAGTGCAGGTTCTGACCTTGATGAATCAGTTCAGATTTTCATCTTGATGAATCGGTGCAGGTTCTGACCTTGATAAATCAGTTCAGATTTTCATCTTGATGAATCAGTTTAGATTTTCATCTTGATGAATCAGTGCAGGTTCTTACCTTGATAAATCAGTTCAGATTTTCATCTTGATGAATCAGTGCAGGTTCTTACCTTGAAAAATCAGTTCAGATTTTCATCTTGATGAATCAGTGCAGGTTCTGACCTTGATGAATCAGTTCAGATTTTCATCTTGATGAATCAGTGCAGGTTCTGATCTTGATGAATCGGTGCAGGTTCTGACCTTGATAAATCAGTTCAGATTTTCATCTTGATGAATCAGTGCAGGTTCTGACCTTGAATCAGAGAAGAAACAAAAGTTGTGCATTAGCCTCTAATATGTTTTTTCCAAATACATAACAATAATGTCACTCATGTTTGTTCTGATCAGCAAGTCTTTAGTAGAAATATACGGCAGTGCCAGCTGTTCACGAAAGCTGGCTTATACTTATCAGCCATGCAGCAAATTTCTTCCTTGATCCCAAACACGTGGGTCTCACATTACATCGGAGTGTTTCCCCCGAAATGAGATTCTCCCAAACAAGATGCTCAGTGTCTCTCAGGAACGACAGATTTATCATGTTCTCCTAGTCATCTCTGTTCCTGTCACCTTCTCTCTTTCACTTGCATCTGCTCCTGCACAGCATGGAGGTCCTGCCCCCAGCCAGTGCTTGTGCTGGGGTACCTGGGTAAGAATAGAATAGATCCTAGAATAAAGAGAACACCATTAGAAACAAGAGTTCCTTTAGAACTTCTTTAGTCTTTGAACCACATTATATATGAGGATGACTCTTGAGATCAATATGAGGTTGCACAGCCCTTGTTCATGTCTTGAATACAGAAATGTTAAAGCTACATTACCAGATATTGTATCTACCTTTAATAAAGGTAGATTTATTTTAATTATGATGAAAAGTCCTCCAGTGTCTATAGTAGTCGCATAGCAGTACGTTTGACTGAGACATATGTCCGGTTCTTTACGTTGCTTAAACTGGCCAATATACTGGACACTTAGACAGGAAAAGCCAACTGAATGATGAGTAAGGTGACCAATCATAGCGTGGTTTGCCTTCACTTGCTGTTTAGGGGCGGGGTTATCAAAGATAATTTAAAAGAAAAAATCGAACAAAAAATGCAGGAAACAACAGAAACAGAAAAATACCTAGTACATTAGTGCATTAAGACATTTGTGTGCCCTTATTCCCACAAAATAAGATTCCGGAAAAGTCTTGGAAAAGTTTTTTCCAGTTTTGTGAGCAATATGCGGCATACAGTTACTGTGGGAAACTTGTGCTGTGTTTGATGAACCTCATTCTGCCAACACTTAATGCAGCGCATGCAGCATTTATACACTTATTTCAGTCCTGCAGAAACTCTTCTCCTAACCAGCAAATGTTAATCTCACAATAGTTTCACAGAATGAGATTTACCATCAAAACACAGCTACACTTGTATCTCCCCCTTCACTATCTCCGTTAATAAAATAACAAATAAAACAAATAACAAATAAAATAACAAATAAAGAATTTACCCCCCCCCAAAAAACTATTTAAGCTTGATACATAAGCTTTCTTTTTAGCAATCAACAATTAGTATCAATGTGTGTTATTGGGATTAGAGTCATTTAATATCCCCAGCTAAATACCTGATTCCTCACTCAGTCTAAAAGCCCAAACCTCATTTAGCCCCTTTTATCTGTAATGGCCCCTCCCATCGTAGAAATGTTATCAAATTGTGCGATGCATTACTCTTTATGGATCATATTAGAAAACTAGTCCTGTGTCTTTATGCGATGTAGAAACTCAGTTTGGAGCACAAACAAACCCCACGTGACTTTTGGGATTAAATGGTTACTTGTTTGAGCACTGTTGGTAATACGCTAGTATTTCTTAGTTTATTATATATATATATATATATATAATGTATATTAGTTTTCCTTCTTAAAGATTTTTCTACACAGTAAAATTAGATTAAGTTATTCTGAGCAATTTTCTTCCGGGTCTACTTTCAGACGAGAGACAAGGCACCCTTCGACTTAGCAACCTCACCAAAAACATGTCGGGCAAGTATGTTTGTCGGGCAAGCAACACGGCTGGGACCGACAGCTGCCACATCAATTTAGAGGTCTCCACCCGTAAGTGTCACACATTAATATCGTTACTGCATATAATGGATTTCCACAGTCATACTTCTAAGTAAATAGTTTCTCATTCTTCTGCCAGCAGCCAACAATGCATGGATGATCACAGGTGCTGCGGTGGGCTCTGTGGTGGGCCTGGTGGCTCTCGTCTTATTCCTGTTCTTTATCCTGAGGAGAAACAGTGACACAGAGGAAGAGATGTCCAATGATATCAAGTGAGTCCTCGTCTTATCCTTCAGCTTAATCCGTATCATAAAGCTTAGATTAGATGTGTGTATTATCTGCTCTTAATGCTTATGCAGACTTGCCATTGTCTGTCTCTGGGCAGCTACATGCTTTATGTAACTTGCCTACGAACATCATGAATTTAGAATAAAATTTACATGAACACGTGAGGAAAAGTGTACATTGTAAGTGCTGGGACTGGTAAATAGTTCTCTTTATTTACTGTTTGCCTTCACTGATTCATTTAAAATTGTGTTACAGGACACAAATATTCTGTTATTAGTCCCTCAAATAAATAAACCATCATAGAAAACTGCATACATAACATTTGTAAAATAATTAGCAAATTGCTGTTATGAATCATTTTAGATGGAGTACAGCATGTCACATCTCAGGTCATGTCCAGTATCTTCTCTCAGCTGAATGGTGACTTTTTCACCTTAGGGAAGATGCACAAGCCCCTAAACGGGTTTCCTGGGCAAAAAGCGCCACAGGATCAGACATCATATCAAAGAACGGCACATTATCCTCCATAGCCATCAGCCCCCCTCCACGGGATCCTCAGCATCAACCCAACAACCATTACCCATATCCTCCTGGTGCCTCCGACACCGCCTCTATCCTCACAGCCTCCGGCAGCACCACCACCTACCGCCTCCGCCCAGGAGAGCCCAACCCACTCCACAGTCTGCCTGGATACAACGCGAGCAGCACAGCCAATCACACGCAACAAAACCAGCACAACCCTCATCGCCATCCTGCCTCCACGGTCCTCAGTCCCAACAGCTTATCCACACACAGGACTGAGGGGCCCCAGCCGCAGGCCCCACGCCCACTCAGCATACCTGTAAACACTGCCACACTGTCCCGTATGGGTACCGTGCCAATCATGGTGCCCATCCAGAACCACGCTGGGTCACTGGTGTAGCATATATAACACCTCCACGTCAACTAATGTGCTAAGAACTCTCTTTAAGAACTCTTCCTTAAGAACTGTCAGCCGCTAGCCAAAAGTATTTGAAGATGGTTTTTGTTAATGGTGGTAATTGATATGACAGACATCAACGTATGTTTTTGTACATTAAAGTGTGTACTGTAAAATACAGTTGTCTGTCAATAAATTCTTTGGTTTGTTTTTTAAAGTATAATATGTATTTACTTTTACTAAGAATAATTGTGTTGCCTAGACACTCAAAAAAAATATTTTTTCAACAGACTCAGAACTGTAATTTTCATTTATTTGATAAATATAACAAATAGAGTTTGTGTGACAGTGTGTTGTACACAAAGAAAACCTTCTGAAATTATGCAGCCACAGTTCCACTTTTCAAACCGTTATATCATGTTTTCAGGTTTATCCAGATATTTAGTTGTTTGGTTAAAATGACGGTAATACTCAGCTAGTTCTTCAGTATCGGCTGTGCCTATTGTGCCTCTGTTTCTCTCAGGAGTTTTCTCTCTTGGCATTGTTAGTCAACAGTATTGTTTTATTTCAAATGTTGGACTGTTCTGTGGAGCAACGATCTGAGGAGAGAAAAAGTAGTATTTTAAAATAGAGGAACACCCCATGGAAATGTTGTCTTAAAGTGTTATTTGATATAGAGTATGAAACGCATGAATACCAGAAATTACTGGAGATGAAAGGACTCTGAATTCACAAATATTTTGTAAGGTTTGATGACGTATGTTACATGGAAGTGTACATTTATTCGTTCATGTGTTCAAATTAATGTGTGAGAAACTAGCCTTGTGGTTTAATGACTTGAATATTGGAGGCAATGTTTTATTATTTTTGATAGTTCAATATTTGTGTTAATGCTGATTGTTGTTCTCAGTGTAGTAAATAATACTCTGTAATTAGGCCTTGTCCACTCAGCTTTTTTTTAATTACAGCTGACATATAGAATTGAAAGTGTTGTGCTATGACTGTTCACGTGATGGAAGCAAAGGTTCAGGGCTTAGTGAGGTTCAAGAGAAGTGTTCCAACAGGGATATTTGTTAGTCATTTATCATAATGTTCTGCTTATTAAACCAATACACAATGGCATTGTTTAAAACCATTACATTAAATTAAAGAGTTATTATAGTCCCTTCATGTGGCATTTGATTGACCCAGCCATTAACATGAAGCATATTAACATTTTATTTATAAAAAAATAGACCCAATCGTTTTTTCCATCTATATCAGTATTTATTATTGCTATGGATGCAGGAGGTTATAGGTGCTTATATTACAGTTAAGGATTAGGATGCAACATAAACATTTATATTTATGACACCAAAATTACTTTTAGAGTAAAAAACAAACTAATTCACATAATACATAAATACAGTTTAACATTAACCTGGAGGATAAAACTATGGATTGGGTGATTTTCAATAAAAAAGGGTTTCTAGTCAAAGATAAGAAATCCAAAATATTACGGGTATTAGCCACACCTGCCGCTAAAGCTAGCAAACATAGTCTGACGTCGTGCTGCTGTTAGTCAGAGCTGGGCAGTCATGAGCTGCTCCTTATCTCAGCATAAGTGCAAGGAAAAGAAAATATTCGGTGTATGATGGCATTCGGTTACACTGTGCTCACATTATGGATTTTGAGCCAGTATATTGGTAAGTAATTATCTCTTTAATGCATTACATAGTAAAACAATACATTTTTATTACATTGTGAATTGGTCAAGCGTATGGTGATACAGTACTGTATTACTGTACTGAGAATCACTTGACAATACAGGAAGTTACAACAAATGTTATTTAGTTAAAAAGAACTTATTACTGTAATATTGCTGTATACTGTAATATATAGTTATTATAGTAAGAATTCTGGGAGAAAATGCTTGTTGCATGACTGTTATTAAAAATATTAAATAGGTAGCTCAGAATATGTAGAATGTGTAGAATATGGGTTTGTAATAATAATGTTATTAAGCCTTTACAATGTATAAATGTTCTTTGAAATGTTTCTGTTGACCTTGGTCATAGTGAGCTCATGGCAGGCGGTTGAGGTGAAGTCCTCAGTGTTTGTCCGACTGGGGTCTTCAGCCGAGCTTTCCTGCACATATAATACACACGCCTCAGAAGGCTTCACACTGGAATGGCGTTATGCTGCTCCGGGAACTCCCGCTGTTCAAGCCAATAGGGTGAGAACCTCAATTCTGTATTACTATTACAATAAAACATCCATGTTTTAATATCAATGAGTCTTATTTGGCACAGGTGTTATACTACAATGGTAAACTGTACTGGGTGAACTCCTGGGAGGGAAGGATGACTCTGTTGCAGAACCCCCCAGTGATGGGCGTCGCCTCTGTCAAAATCATCAGTGCACAGCCCTCTGATGCTGGACTCTATATATGTGAGGTCACCAACCCCAGCGATTGGTCTGGAAGTGGACAGGGTCTGATCAACCTCACTGTGATGGGTGAGCTGGTCCACATGAGTGAACTTCCAACATTTAACCAATCATCAGTGGTCCTGTATGTTCATAGGCTGTTCTTTCAATTATCAGTGCCTCCATCCGTGCCAGTGTGTCAGTTACAAGGAAAAACCTATGTAAGGAATGATGTCACCCTGAGCTGTCAGTCTTCTCAGGGTCTCCCCACACCTATATATTCATGGCACAGAGAGCAGAACGCAGCCCCTTTGCCACTAGACAGTTTTGTGGAAGGTAAGCAATGTTGTGTAGATTACTTAACATGCAGGTCTATATATCAGCATTACATTGGTCATTGGGCCTTCTCTTCTTTAGATAATGCTATTGGCATTGGTCTTTAATAGTTGACCACTATCTGTCTTATAATATTTGTGCTTTAGACCAACGTACTGGTTCTCTGATGTTGTACAATCTGTCTGATGCCTTCGCTGGCACCTACACCTGTAGAGCCATCAATGAGCTCGGCCAATCAGCATGCAGTATAACCCTAAGAGTGGCCCGTGAGTAAAATACACTTCACATACTGTTCTGGGACCAGTGAATTCTGTCGAGACCATGCTGTCATTGTTAGATGGAAGTGCCGCAGCTGTAACCGGGGGAGTAGTGATGGGAGTCTTTCTCGTTCTTCTGCTGGTCGTGGCAGTAGTCGTCTACGTCATCTGCTACAGAAAGAAGCATCTCAAAACAAATACAAATGAGCTTAGGTGTGTATTTAAACCTCTGTGAAAACAAAGTCTGGTTTTCAGCATGTTTGTTTTATTCATAGTTGTTTTCGTTTAAAGGCAGGTGAACAACAATTCAGCATCTCACCAGGCGACAGAAGAGAAGCTAGTTCCTGGAGACTTGGATAATGAAGACCAATCGAACCTAAAAGTGTCTAATTTTAGTCCACTTGTTTAGCCCAACCCTTCCCCTTACATCATTTCCTCTCAGCAATTCCCATTCTGTTGCTTGTGGCTTCTGTTGTAGGAACAGATTGTGTGAACATTTACTTTGGATGTTTTCACTCAAAATGTCTTTTAACTGATGAGTTAAAGAAATGCTGTTTTAAATAACCAGTACCATGGAAAATGCTGAAAGCTTGACCGAAAAACAGGTGTGCAGGTTAATCTGCTGTTGACTAAACTAATGCAGTGCATCTGGCATTTTGAATTCTTATCTAATATTGAAACGTTATCAGCTCATGTTGACATGACATACAATGACAAAAGCTTTGCAGGTGAAACTCAAACACCCTTTGTGTAAAGGACATTTTCGGCAGTTCTTTATTTTACATGCTCACAACAAGACAGTTTGTTACAGTCATTTACAAAAACAACATGAGAATCTGATTCACAGATTTTATTTAGACACAAACAAATGGCCATATTGTGATTTTGTGCTTTGAAAAGCTTACATAGTTGTGATAAATGCAACTTTAAGTTTGACTTACATTACAATGCTGAATACTTAATACGTTCTATAAAGGCTTAAAAATAACCAAGAATGGTCAGATTTGGGGCGTTATTAGCCTTAATCTTACCTTTAGCGAGATTTAATGTGTTATTACAATAAACACCATAATCACAACATAATATTCCAAGTGTAAGGCATAAATTCAAATCTTATGGACATCCAGAACTCCTACACCTACATGAACAATCTCTAAAGCATTTAGTAACACACAGGTGGAGTATATACTGCACAAACAAATACAGGCAATCAGCCTTTACATCTGTGATGTACATTTTGAACAATGAAGACTAAACAAGACAGAACCCACACCAAACAACAACAGTTTGTCCTACTCATGAGCAGCACTTTATGATTATTATGATTCAGTAAGCAAACTCCTCGCAATGATCATCCTCATCACTTCATTTGTACCTGCACAACACAATGAGAATATGTATTATATAAATGATATAACTTTTATATAATTAAATTATGCACTCATTAAAAGTCATGAATTACCCTCCAGTATCTGATGTACTCGGATGTCTCTGACATACTGCTGCACGGCATAATCCTTTAGGTATCCATAACCTCCATGCATCTGTAGGGCCTGGTTACATATCTGAAAATTTTAAAGCAAGAGATGTTAGTCAGGGAAGATCAGTCAAACAAACTGTTCCAAGTCAGATTCTCAACTTACTAACTTTAAGCCACCCCCCTCCCCACTAAAAAGATGTATATGTTATAAAAACAACCAAACACTAAGAAATATGATTTATTTTTATAAATGTAAGAATATTTCATTCTTAAAATAAGAAAAATGTATCTTACTGTTTAGCTTATTAAATGCTTGCCTGCCTTATAATGTAATACTGTATGTATTAAATAATGTATTAAATGCTTGTCTGCCTTATAATGTAATAATGTTAGTCATCTTAAGGCCCCCATGGAGGTTTGTTTCAGGCCCCTTAGTGGGCCCCAATTCCCTAGTTGACAAACTTTAGGTTTTACACTTAAAGTCTATGTTTTCAAACAGTAACATAACTGTATATATAACAAAGAACATATACTCACTGAAAAACATTCATCTGTTACAAAAAGCTTGGCCATCGAGCAGAGCGCTACAGCATCCGGTCGACCCTCCTGCAGAGACACTGCTGCTTGACGCAGCATCAGCCGAGAAGCTACCAGTTTAGTGGCCATTTCAGCCAGCTTGAACTGTAGGTACTAAACACAAGGAGAGAAGACCAATGAAATCAGTAATACAAAATCATTTAGACAGCTGGTGAGATTGGCGGTTCTTAATCCTAATCCTGGGAATCCACTGCACGTTTTGTATGTCTCCCTTAATAGACACGCCCATCTTAGTTCATGTTTCTCTCTGCTTATGAGCTGATAGTTTGAATCAGGTATGCTAAATAAGGAAGACTTTGCAAAAAGTGTAGTACTATCGGTTTCCCAGGAATAGGATTAAAAGTAACTGCAAAAACATTTGCCTATTTTTTATTTAAACAATTATTTTAAATGTTATGTCTACTAAATGTATTCTAGAAACAAAACCAGACACTATTAGAAAACTGTGCTTGACGGTTCCTCTATAATTGGTTTTTCACCTGGTTCTTTGATAGTGTTTCTCCAAACTGTTTCCTTACACACAAGTGATCTCGAGCAAGCACCACAGATGCATGAGCTGCTCCGAGAGAGCAGGAAGCTGTGTACACAAACATCTGGATTACCATATGTTTCCATACAAACTGTGTCCTGAAACAGGTCCCAACAGAGTTATTAAAAAAATCACCAATATTAATTCTGCCTCCATTGAGTCCCTTCATGGCAATGTTAAAGCCCTCCCCCTCTGCTCCAAGCCGATTGGTCACTGGGACAGCACAGTCCTCAAATATCACTGCTCTGGTTGGCTGTGAGTTCCAACCAACCTGCAGAGGTTAAGTTTGAACGTTAGTGTTACAGCAAGGTCAAAAAGACTCAAAGCCTGCTGCCACCTGCTGGACAATCTTGGACACACTTATGATCAGCTTCAACAATGTTAAAAATAATACGTGTAGACTAGACACAGATCAAGGGCCACGTTTATTACCTTCTTTTCTTTTTTGCCAAAGCTGAGTCCAGGGGTTTCTTTTTCAACCACTAAACAAGAGATCCCCTTGGGTCCCTTTCCACCTGTCCTACACATCACCACATAAACGTCTGTGTCTCCACCTCCACTGATAAACGCCTGGGCAGAAACATTCAGAAACTGAGCAGAAACTGTAAACATTCAAAACTGTTGAATAGATGTCAATGCCTTAATCATTTTTGCCTCGGAAGCCCAGTACCTTGGAACCATTGAGAACATAATGATCTCCTTGCAGCTTTGCGCTGGTTAAAAGTGACGCTGCATCACTTCCGCTACCTGAAGGCAAAATACATCTTTGAGTCATTCCAGAACCTTCCCCTACAACGCGATGCTATGTTTTACAAAGACGCCAGTAGAAATTACTTCGATTCTTAAACAACAAGGACATTCATATATCATAAGGAGGAAAATGTGCTAGATTTCTTAATATAAAATTGTACATTACATTTAATGTTCATATGTAAACTGTAAAAGGGAATGGCTGAAAATGTCACTTTGAGCTTACCGGGTTCTGTGAGACAGTAGGAGGCAAATTTCTGCATGGAGCAGAGATCAGGACAGTATTTCTCCCTCTGCTCCTTGTTACCAAATGTGTCTATCATCCAGGCACACATGCTTTAACAACATAACCAACCAATACTATGTAAACCACAATGAATGCCAAAAAAAAACTATTTTTACTTCTGCTCAAATGTCAAGTAATGTATCATTAGGTAAAACAATTAACACATATAATTTTAATGAAAACATTCATGGGGTGGAGTCACAATTTTGTAATAACTTGCTTATTGTAATGATTGTCTGGGGGTTTTTGAGCTGTAGAGAAGGCAAGAGAGACTCACTTGTGAATGCTCATGTAGGCTGTAGTGCTCACACACCCTGTAGATAATGCTTCAAAAATGATAGAGGTGTCAAGCCTGGAGAGACCAGAGCCCCCAACATCAGGGTTTACGTAGATCCCACCAAACCCCAACTGCGCAGCCTTCCTCATGGCCTCCACTGGAAAGCTTTCCTACATATTATCAATTGTTTAACATATAGTACTAAACCAATTGGCAAAAGCTTCAGTTTGATATGCAAGCAACAGTCACTTTCTGTATAGAGTTGGTCTGTTTACCTTCTGGTCCCATTCTGCCATATATGGTGCCATCTCATTGGCAGCAAAGTCAAACGCCACCTTCTGAAATTCCTTCTGTTCATCTGTGAGTCCTATAGAGGCTGTGGATAGATACACTTTAGATACACTATAGATACAATTGTTGCAGTGTCGTTTGTGTGTATCTTTTATACGTAATTATAATCTGTTACTGAATTGTAATAAAATACATGTTCAGGTTCAGGGGGACCAAAGAAAACACTACATGAGCCAATCACCTTCGCCTCAGTACACACCCCTAAATATGATTGGTGGAACTAGATAAAAACTAACCAATGGTGCCGTGAGCATTTAATGCACTTAATTTTGCGGCTACTAGTTAAAGCTTTAAAAACGACAGAGATTCAAAACTTCAAAAGTATACATTTGATATTGATACATTATTTCGATATAAATTATATGTCTATCGTATGTAAATATGTATAGTTTAATCAAAACTGCATCATTTATGAAATTCATTCACTCCAGCAGTACTAAGTGTCAGACCACTTGACTTTGACTTTAAAGTCTATATTACGTCGTTTTTAAATAATTTTACTTACGATCAATGCAAGCGGCTATTCCTCTTCTTTGTACTCTGTTAAATATTAAACTGCGACTTGTACTGACGATATGTGATCCCAACCGGACAACTTTTGCCAGGGCCCTAGTCGCCGCCATGTTGGTTCAGTGACGACGAATTACGTCATCGCCGCTATGGGAAATGTAGTTTAAAAAAGCGTGACGTTTGGTTCAGGATAAACCAGTTCTAAAGGTTTGGTTAAAACTGATACCTTCATGTAGATCACAGTTAGATTTGGGATGTGTGATGGTTTTTTCACTGTTACACTATTTTGTATGTCCACACTATAAACACCAGTGGCTTTAGTTTAAAAACGCAGATAAAAATGATCCTCCACGCCACATGTACGCTGTGGCAGACAAGTCCTAAAAACATTTCCCATTAGTGGAAACATGCCTCCTAAGAGAACAACACGAAACAGTGCCAAATCTAATAAACACAGTAAGTAATCTGTCTAATGCAATGTATAGCGCCATGTTAATGATTTTATGCCATCAAGTCATCACGTTAAATATGATTTTGTTGTAGCTGATGTGGATACCGAACAGAAAGTAAACGATGACTCTGATGATGTTGCACAGCCAAAAACTGGCAAAAGAAAAAGACCACCAGTTAAACTGGATGTGAAGAAAAATAAAAACGATCAAACCATCATAGAGTCTTATAGCCACTGGCTGATGAAATCCGAACCTGAGAGTCGGTTTGAAAATGGAGTGGACGTGAAGGTACACTTCATTAAACTATGTAGTGACTGTAACTGTAACTGTGAAGCGCTACAAAAATATAACGCAATATTTTGTCATCTCCAACTGCAGTTTGGAATTGAGGATCTGAAAGCACTGCCCAATCAAACAGGGTGCTGGGATGGGGTGAGAAATTATCAGGTAGGGTGACGAACCTTCCCTTACTCCTTTAATATATCGAATTTACACGTGTAGACGTTTAGTAAATGTTATACGATGTTGGTATTTGTCAACGAAAGTTTAATGTGATGAATTATATTTACACGTTTCTTTCAGGCACGTAATTTCATGAGAGATATGAGGGTGGGCCAGCAATCTTTCTTTTATCACAGTAACTGTAAAGAGCCAGGCATTGCTGGTCTCATGAAGGTGAGCAAGTATTAGTGGAATATTTACTAAATGAGTTTAACAATATGCATAATAATAACAAGATAATGTAATTATTTTATAGATTGTAAAGGAGGCTTATGTGGACCACACCCAATTTGACAAAAAGGATCCACATTATGATCCTTCCAGCAAACCGGACAACCCTAAATGGAGTATGGTATGTCCATATTTGTCCACCACATATTTTTTACAAGGTAATGCTGTTTTTTTACCCAGACTAGAACTTTGATCGCATTATATCTGTTCGTATAGGTGGACGTTCAGTTTGAAACGATGACCAAGCGTTTCATTCCTCTTTCTGAACTGAAGAAATATCATTTGCAGCACAAGGTTAAGGGTGGTCCTTTAAAAGACATGGCCCTCTTTACCAGAGCTAGACTATCAGTTCAGCCCCTCACTGCAGGTTAGTCATAATACGCACATAATACGCACCACAAGCTCCATTGTTATGCACAAGTAAACATGTTAAGTAAATCTGGTCTTATTTCAAAGTATGTCAGTTGTGGCACACAGTGCGATGATTGATTGTTTGAAAATGTGATCATAAGATATAAATACATATAATTCAGAAATGTATTAACTGTTTTAGTATACTTTATTCCAAGCTACTCAATTTGTGGAAAAGAGCTTTAATTTAACTTTAATCTAATAATAAATGTGTAACTTTGATCTTTTCTCCTTATTTTCAGAGGAATTTCAATTTGTTCTGAGTTTGGAGAATGCAGATCCAGTATGAAAATCCCCCATGAAAATTTGTGAAGTCCTCTAGTCCTTTTTATACATTTATTTTGCAATATCGTTGTTGATGTAACCTACAAAGCACTAAACAGTGTCTTAAGTAATACATTTAAAATACTTTTTGCAATAAAACATTGTGTTTTTCTCCCTTTGACTACTTAATCATACCAAATTTCAAGCTTGGAGAGGTCAAAAATCACATTGTGACAGCTATAACATTTAAAAGACAAGAAATTATCTTTAATGCAGAAGTTAATAAAGTTTATTACAATTTATCTGATTAAATGAATAATTTTGTTATTTTTATAAAGGTTTGGATGGTTGCGAGGCTGTTATAAGCTATTAAACATTTTATACAATGACGTAAGAAACAGAAATTCACTTTAAAAGTAACGAATGGCATCCAATCAGGAAAGGAATTAATGGCACCCTGTCCAATCACAGCATTTCATGCCACTCTTCAGAATATCGGAACCTTGCTGATTATTTTGAATACAAAGAAACAGGAGATATTTCAATTAATAATACAAATATTCATGACAAAGAGGAATAATAATGAGTAATTTCCCTGCATGGGTTAGTAGTTTCACATGGAGTTCCCTTTAACAGTAATAGCTGCATCTATAAGGCCTTTTTTAATATCCTAAATTACACAATAATACTGTGCAGAGGTCCATTAAAAGTACATGAACTGCTAGATTTACACCACAAATAATCTACAAAAATCTCAGTGATTTCAATTTGGGCTCATTAAACAGGACAAAAGATAATTGCTAGCCTTTCGGTGCACAAAAATAAAGCAGTATTACAGCATAACGAGGACTTTATCTTATTTTATATAAATCAATAAATCCAAATTATAGTTGAGATGGACGCTGTTTCACACAGGAAATATTGTTTCTGGCATTTTTGAATTGTTTGTTGTCCAGCGTTTTGTAAAGAAAATGTAATCATTTTCATCAATCATCATTATTGGAAAAAGAAATAAAAAATATTTTGTCATCTATACAGTAGTTTCTTGCGTCACTTTCATATTGATCCCTTCAACACTTAAAACAATATATTAACAGTAACTACTTAATTTGCACTCTTGAAAGCACAACAGCTATTCAGTTGCTCTCATCTTTGGCTTGTGCTGACACAGTTTCAGAGTTCGATCCCTCAAATCTCTGGGAGGCAATGGCGGCCTGCTGGGACATACTTTTCCTGACGATATCTCCTTTCCTCCAGAGTGTGATCTCCTGTTGGGATTTATCAAGACTGTAAACATGAGGATACTCATATCTCAAGACCTTCATGTTATAAGTGACATGTTATGTTGCATGGAAAACCAGACCTGTTGTTTGAAGTATCGTCGCTCTTCTTCATCTATAAGGACGAGGTTCAGGTAGTAACGCACTGAGAACTTTTTGTTTATGTCCCTCATGGTGGGTGTCAACTCATATCCAGCAAGAAACAAACGAATGGGAATCGACTCGCCTTAAAAGAATTCAAAAGCAAAGACATTAAAGCGTTTATAGAATAAAGGCCACAAAGATAAACATGGACATGTATTATATAGTATAACACAGTCATACAAATGTTATCAAGAAACGTTAATCTCACCTCTCACTGGCGCTCCATCCATGATCTCATATTTGGCGATGGTGTCATTTTCGTGGTACACGCTGGGTCCTGTGCCAGTCGTTTCGCGTTTGATTATATTAATTTCCATGTGCCTAATCTTTATTCTCACAAGAAGGAAGTAAATCTTTCCAACAATAACATCCCTCAGGTGGTATCTAAATGGCAAATTTGGAACATCTCAAGATTACTCTAAGAAAATTATTTTTCACAAATATTCAGTGGAATAAATAAATTAAATAAATCGGTAAATCATAAAAGAATGTCCAGGTCATATTTCATCCCAAAACAATTATTTTGCATTATGACTTGATTTATTTATGACAAATGAGTCCACCAAAATAATTGTGCCTAGATAAAAAAAGAGAATGAAAATAGGATTTCTTTTTCACATTGAAAGTAATGAGGATTTGGAGAGAAAATGTGCTAATTGTCACAATGCGATAAAGGTCAGACAAAAAATGGCTTACTTTTCTTCATGCAAAATTACTTATTTGTGATTTTCCCAGATATGTGTTTGACCCAGTATTGTTTTAACTCATATTCATTATATACTCCATGAAGTCCGCACTTGTGCACTTCATGTATAAATTATGTAGTCCTTGTAGTTTTGTGATGTTCAATGTGTGTAGCACCTTGGTCCTGGAGAAACGTTTAGTTTCACTATGTACTTAGTATATGGTTGTAATATAGTACTATATGGTTGTATAGAGTTGCATAGTATATAGTAGTATATGGTTGTATAGTGTTGTATCGTATATAGTAGTATATGGTTGTATAGTGTTGTATAGTATATAGTAGTATATGGTTGAAATGACAATAAACTCCACTTGAACTTGTAAATCTTACTTAGATTTGTTGTATTCGAACTCAATATGAAGACAATCTTCAATTCCAACTTCCATCTTGATGGAGGAGTTGAGCTCCGGGTATGTGCACAGGGTCTGCACAACAATATCCATCTCTTTAACAACATCATTAAGTCTTCTGCTAACTGTCGCCCTCAGAAAGTATCTAGGGACAACAACAAAAGTTAATATGCAGACACGATAAACAGACTGTTATGCAGCATTTTATGTCATTAAATGGTATGAGGAACAAAAGTAAATCTATTATCACAAATACACACATGCACCAACTTCTTCAGTAATAAATCAATGGACAGATTTACCTTAGTTTCACATTTTGGCCGGTGTAAGATTCATACGGCTTTTCCACATGGGTGAACTCAAAGTCAAAGGTCTGAGACTGTGAAAGCTCACCCGGTCGCGCCAGATCTTTCACTAAAGACACAAACTCGTGGTGGTTCCCTCTATCATAGTACAGCTCTAGGAATGAATCATCATAACCATCATTTGACCTTTTTCCAAATATTATGCCCATTCACATATATATGGAAACTCACCAATCTGTCCGACAAACTCGATTTTGATCCCATAATGTTCAAGTCTTTTTCCAGGAGTCTTGAGGGTGACGTTAACTTTCCCACTAACAGTTTCACCGTCATAAAACAGGAAATATTTGTCCTTCTTCCCATCTTCGGTTTTGTGCTCAACTTTCTTCCTCGTCTCGGCGTCATTCAACACTATGTCGATCTCAGCGCTCTGTCCGAAGCCGAAGAAGCTCATGTCTGATGGACCTGTCTGCCGTCACTGCTGTATGATCATAGATCACCTGATTGACAGCTGCTACGCTCGGCCACAGGTGGCTGTACAGTCCTCTGTCACTTTGATACCTTTTTACCAAATGGGCTTCAAAATGAAATGCATTAGCAATCTGGTGGTTTAATATTCCTGATTAAATATAACTAATTAACAACGTAGACGTGAAATTAGACGCATATTTCTGTATGATTTAATAAAAGTAGCTTAATTCTCAGAAGCACTACACCCAGGAAGGATATTTGCCCATAAAATAATTTCCCTTTCCATCCATTTCCGGGATCTTCCCGCAGGTGATATTTCAAAATAGAAGTCCTAGTGAATTTTATAATAAACGTCACAGTTTGAAACGGACAAGCAGAGATTGCGAAACAATAATGCGCTCAGATAATATAATAACTTCTTTATTGTCAAAAAACAATAATAAAAGCGATCTGATTACATGACCACATTAACTGTATACATCAATGGTCATTTCCTTTTAAATGTACCTGAGAAATATTGTAATCGAGCATTATATAGTGAATTATTTCATAATAGTACAATAGTGTAATGTCATAGAGAATTAAACATCCTTGTGGTAAAGCTATTATTGGCCTTTTATAATGTATTTGCATTTCATGTCACACAACACACATACAATACAAAAACAGTTTAACATTTCACAAACTTTGTAATAACAACATCATTTTTAATATTTAGCATATACATTCAACATCTAACCGTAGTTGGACTGTCAGTTATGCTATCCTGTAATATTGTTGTATAGTAATTATAAATTCAAATTCAGGATTGTTTGAAAACAGTGTGGCTGAACATGGCCTGGGTAAATCTTTAAAGAAATTAGGTCAAACACACTAAACTTGATTCTTTCTGCCTATTGACTGATACAAAATAAAACAAGGGGTACAAGGTTAGAAATACTGTGTTTTAAATAAAACATGTACATTGAAATGGTCTTCCATTAAACAACACAATAAGATTATGTTATTTTAGTTTTATATTTGTATAGAGACTGAATATATCTCTCCCCAATTCATTCTAAATTTGCTTAGGCATTGTCCATTAGGCAAGTCTATTAGATTTGCCTGTTATTTCAATTAAACAATTTTTGACTCAATTTTGGCAATATATTTATAGAACAGTGACAGAACATCTTTATGATATATTGTATTGTTTGCATAAACAGTCTGTAAAATTGTTCATTACACAGTGGGGCATGCCATGAGGAATACTATAATATAATATAAATTGTCGCAGTGCATCAAAATACTTTTTTTAAATTTTAAGATTTTCTCTTGATCTCATTACCAAACTTTATGCTAGTTTCCCAGTTCAGTATTTTGAAATGGATAACTATGGTCCAATTACAAATGTAGTCACATAAGCACATAAGTGTTACATACATACATGTTTCAGAATTTAACATCAGAACAAAATGAATTTAACATTTGTGGAAAAAACATAATGAAAGACAATGCTAACTGCTTCCATATAATGATTTTAATTTTTTTATACGGCCCACAGTATACTTTGCTACTACTCTTGAGTGACTTACAACAAATGCATATACAGTGTTAGAAACAGTTTAAAGCAATGACACTGAGTCAAAAAACCTGAACAATATGTCCAAAATGTATAAAACAATTATAAAGCATTGAAGGTCACTTAAACACAGAAACGGCACCCTGAAAAACCCAAGTGCGTAATCTGTATCTGGATTATTTCAAAAATGAAACTAAAATAAACATCTTGCATAATTGACAGAAATGTTTAAATAAATCTCAAATTAAAATGCTACAAATTTATAGTTAATAAATTATAAAATGGTAACAATTTACTATAAGGCAACAAACAATCATGTTGCTTCTACTGGCTGGGCTAATACATCGGCGTTATACAGAACTGACTTCCATTCAATTCATGGGTGTAAATCTGAAATGAACGGGAATCCGTTTATCTGTCTTTATGGCCTTCAATTTGTTAGTGTATTTTGAAGCATGTATTAGTTCAGGTACCATTGCTGGATTATTTGTGCCCTCTATAGTAAAGTGTTGCTTTAAGATAAAGCACTACACATAAAATACTCTTGTCAAAAGTGACCAGGTAAAACAGTCTTGGCATGGCATTATACACATTTACACTGACTCGGACAGGGTTCTTCATAGTCAAGGTCAATGCAGTGTAAAATATAGTAATAGTTACAGTAACAATTACTTTGAGGACACACAGGATTATTTCCTGCACTTGAATTGTGTAATTGCTTTTGGGCCACAAAATACAGCAGCATCTGGATGTGGTTTAGGTCTTTTGCAGAGGTATCAACCTGCAGTCTATCATTGGACAGGCTTAAAATATTTTGTTAGTTGAAACAGTGTTCTGTAACAGCTGTGACTGTGAGATTATTTCACTTGGAAAGATGCATGTAATGTCTACCAATCTGGGCTCTGTTTAATTCATAAGTGTAACGGGTTTGAATTTTTGTACACCTGTGGTGATGCCACCAGGCATTGGCGCGTAGTTTTATTGCGGACACCTGTGCGGCTCATTATCGGGAGCGCGTAGATCTTTAGCACTTTAAAAGGCGTTCAGGTGAGCATTGTGTGCGATTTCTTGAGTGCATTTAAGCCTCCGTGGTCGGAGACCGTTCTCTGTAATCCCTTGTTT
>JAZGTJ010007172.1:0-23377 GCA_036877575.1 Botia almorhae
ACGTTTCCGGATTTGAGCAAATTAATTAATTCTCAAAGATTAAGGGAAGCGGTCAGTATTTCTTCATATATCTGCTTTTCTAAGATTAGCACATATGATTCTTCCACCGTGATTCTAGTTTTGTTTCCCTCTGCTCTGTAGTTAAAACAACTAGTATTGCAATGCTGCGATCAAAAGACTCAAAGACAAAACGATTGTTTGAAAGGATTAAATGTTACAGAGGTTTGTAGAACTAAAATGATGTCTGTATCAACATGGCAGTTTATTACAGTTTGAAGTTTTTGCTGTAGTTCTGACAGGGGATAGATTTAAATGATAAAGAAAACAAAGCAGTTATAGGAAGTGAAACAGATATTTCCTCAGCAGTGTGATAAAGGGCAACACTGGTGGTTTGGTGCCCCTGTTTCATAACAACTAAACAAACATCACAGAAACTGATGAAATAATTGCGAAGAGTTTGTTGATTTTTTTCCAAATATGTTTACATACATTTTATAATAATTCATAGTAAACATAAATTAGTATATACAAAGTTGAAAAGTAAATATTAGGTTTATCAATGCAAACGGGAGAGAAGGATGTTTGGGTTCAGGTGTTCCAGGGCATGGGAAAGACACGCTCTGTCCTTATGTTACTCTGCCTTTATATCCTGCTGAGACGGTACTGACGTTGCCACTACTGGGTAAAAGATTAAACAAGAGAGGCTCTAAGGGCACCCAGCTTATAAACAAGCAGGTGACCTACTTGCTCACTAACTGTTAATTGTTGGCTGCAGCTACACTGTAGCTGTTCGGCCGTAATTAAATTCGACCAAGCGTCCGTCCATATATTGATAAATCTAAAGTCTGACTGGAAGCACTTGGTCTAGTGTTCATAAAGAGTTTAATTTCTCCCATAATTCTGGGTAGGAATTTGTGTAGGGGGCTACAGTAGAAACATCAGTACATGATGCACAATCGTGGTTTTTGAATCGCATAAATGCCTTCTGATAAACCGCTTGGCTTGGTTCCTGGAGTTCCACTGTGAAAATCAATCGCTGCTTTGATGTGGTTCGGTACAGGAACGCTCCTTTTAGAACCTGTGGGATGATTGGACACAGGCTTTGGAGCACAGCTAAAAAACGGGTGGTGTTAAAGGGGCGGAGGGACTGTGGGGAGTTATGGAAGCAGCTGTGTCAGTGGCTTCCTGTCTGTGGCCTCCAGGCCTGTTACAGAGGAAAAGCCCGACATGTGACCCTTAGAAACCTCAGCCAGACAAAGAGACCGTTGAAGCTTGCGTCCCATTTGCATGCGTATCAACATTCAATGAACGTTCCATGATCTGCATTATACTCGTTCCAAAACAAATTTGCCTGCAGAACTGAGAAAGTAATCAATATAAAACATAGCCGCTGAGAAAACCATAAAAATATGAAAGGTGGAACTTTCTATTGTTCTCTAATTTGATACTTCCTTTTTTGACTTTGGTGGAAGATTGCGGCAAACTATGTTGAGTGCTTCTACATGAATATGGTTGTGTTTATGTCATCTTCATACCAACTCTAGGTGTCATCTGCATAGAAAATGGATGATATCCAAGTTGTTGAGTCGAAACCTCTGCTTGTGGAAAAGGACTTGCAAGTATGAACAGATATCTTTGTCTAGACTTGCAATGAGAATGTTGTGAACTGATGTTGTGATAACCTACATTGTTTTCTTCTTCCTTCTAGGGGCTTAAAGAGGCAGTCCAACAGCTGGCGATTAAGGCAAGAATTTCCTTTTTTGCATTTTATTTATACCGTTTATGTTGCTTTTGCAGTTCCTATCTCATGTACCGTACATTGAATACAACATTGGTGTTTTAAATCCAAGATTGTCACCATACTGTGATTGGTCAATCGGCCAATGACCACCCACTTAGACAAGAAGAGTCGGCCTAATAACATGTAGTTTAATTATTAGTTAATTATTAAATATAATTAATTATTAATGGTGCATCACTCTCAGTTAACTGTTGTGCAGTAAACAGAAAAACATGTATGGACGTAAACATAACATACATAATTGAAAATAATTTCTGTCTATCTACATACATAACTCAGAAAACAAAGCAGAATATGCAGATCTGTTTATGGATATTTTTACAAAATGCCTTAAACAAAATTGGAACGGGTGATTTTTGCCAATTTAACATCTCAAATGGTCAGTAAATAGACTGATTTATGATAATGTACAAGAGTTTCATTTAAAATTAGCATTATGTTTCTTATAAAAAAATCATTATTTTTAAATCTCAGATTTTTAAATCTATAAATTATGGAGTAAAATATCAATTTTTGCTACACCATTGGGCTTATAATTGGTGCTAAACATTAGAACGGCACTACACACTGTTTCAAAGCCTCTTACAGGCAAAGCTGAAACTACCAGTGTGAAGACAATATAGCCGACTGGTCTCACGTGCTGATCCACACACTGATTAAAGTCTGAAGTTTGCTTGTCTGTGTTGTGTTTAATTAAAGACCTCAGCCTTTAGACCAGTGACGTGGGCTGCTGAGGGATGCACCAGCCATCTGCCAGAGGAGCTCATGTTGGGCTTGTCCCGTTTAAAGAGATTAGTCCCAATGGGGAGACAACATATGTGTGTGTTCAGACAGTATACAAGGCAAAGTGTTACATCCATGTCAGTGTTAAAGATGTTATTTAAGTATCTCACAAGCTTGTGCTTAGTATTGAGGCAGCAGAAACTAGTTTCGGCACTGTCAGCTTGTTGATCTTTGACTAGTGCCTTACCCTCAAAGACATTTGTCATTGACCCTTGTGATGCACTGGATGTTTTTGTCAGTGATAAATCACTGGTGTTAAATTAACTGCAAATGTAACATTGAAAGTTAAAGTTCAATCAGTTGGAGTTGATTTATGATTGGTTGGTTTCAGGGATTGTTCAGTTTACATTTTTAATGTTTGTTTACATTGTAATGTTTTACAGATACTGTAATCTATTTTTGTTGAATGTGTTATTGTAACATGCTGTTTAAATCGGTTGCATTTTGTTGGTCTTTGCCGGTCCTCTGTTTAACAAGAAAGTGATAGACCATATGGCCATGACCATGTGCTAAGCTTTCATGTTGTGTTATAGCGTCTGTGAAGCCCTCATTGAACTATTATTGCTTATTTACTTTACAACCGTGACACAATTATTCGCCATTCACAAATATAAATGTCCTGCAATTATTGCATTTTGGTTTGGCTCTCGTCTAGAATTTCCGATGCCCTAGTGCTAGGCTACCTCAAGAATCTGACACAGTCTGATCCAATTTACGGATGTCTCTAAGTAGAATTAGCTTGTTTTGATCTTGGTGCAAAGCATGCTGGGAGCATGGGGCTTATGTCGAGTAATGGCTACAGGGGTATAAAACCCTGCTGCACTGAGTATTGACACAGCACGTGCACAGGAGCTTACTTGCAATCGGATCTTACCCACTGAAAAGTGTTTTCTCATCACAGCTACTAATTACGACCTGCAGTCATGGTTCTGGAGGACTCTGATATGGAATTAGTATTTGAGATTGAAGTTTCTGTGAGTATAGGCATTCATACTGGTTATATTGTTTTACATTATAGTGTCTTTTAATAGTATTGTTATTCTCCTGGTGGTTCAAAGTTTTTTGCATGTGTAAAGTTTGCATTTAACAAGAAGTTCACAATGGAGTCGATATTGCTGTTTGGTTCATAAATTAGGGTTTTGTGAAGCTGGTAGATACAGTTGAATGTTATGAGACCAGGCAGACACTGTGATGGCCTGTGAGATCACTGAGTTCATATTTATAGCCAGACTTTGAGTGCATAGTGTGTTGAAATATTTGCCATTGATCTGTGGTCCATATGCAGACGTGACCAGCGGTTTCAAAGGTTTCAGCTTGTTTGCGACATGCTTTGAATGGTCCCTTAAACCGTAGCGCCACATTGTTAAAGTCTTAACAATCAACTTTTTTCACATAAAAAATAAAAACTAGTTAAAATGTATTTGAAGGTATGAAGCAAGGGAAACGGATAACAATTTCTCTACAGTGTTTTACTGTTTTGCAATATTAGTTCATTATATGTGGTCTTGTGGAAAAAGAATAATAGCAAATATTTTATATGAGATCACGAGAGCTGCATGCGTAATAATTCCAAAAGAATGAGCTAAATGCAGTTTGAATTAAAAGCATTCAGAAGATGTTGTGAATATGAGGATAATGCTAATATGAGCTGCTTCAGCTGCTGAGAATTTTCACATCAATGTTGCATACAGGAACATGACGTGGAGACTCCGTATGGCCGGGTCCACTGTACCATGAAAGGAGTTCCTAAGGGTGACCGGCCTGTCATCCTCACCTTCCATGATATTGGGCTGAACCGTAAGTTTTATCTAAATATAACTGCATACATCTAAAAATGGTCTCCAGGGATAAAATTGCTTTGTTTTGCTTTGTACCATTATCCAAGACCAAGAGCTTTATCTATAGGAGATGTCTTATACATGTATATGTTTCCCCCATAGACAAAACCTGCTTTGACTCTTTATTCAGTCATGAGGATATGCAGGAGATCATGCAGCACTTTGCTGTGTGCCATGTGGATGCACCAGGACAGCAAGAAGGAGCCAACACCTTCTCCACTGGGTGAGTTGCTCTGTGTTTTGAGGTGTACGTAGGTGTCTCTATAGTAAATATTGAACACAGATCTATAACATCGACCGTGTTTTGTAGGTATGAATACCCTTCTATGGACCAGCTGTCTGAGACTCTTCCATCGATCCTTAAACATTTTGGGTAAGATTTATTGTAAATTAAATAAAATTATAAATTGGAATTTGGATTGCATTGAAATTTGGAAACTGTTGTTTTTTATTCCCACAGACTGAAAACTGTAATCGGCATGGCTGTTGGAGCAGGCGCTTATATCCTTACTAAGTTTGCTGTGAGTTTGACATTTATTGACATTTTTTGACATATGAGGTGCTTTATATTCGAATCAAACCAGGATAGAGTGTTTGATAGGGTTTGTTTTACTGTGGATGCTCCTCCTATTAATTCTGTCTTGTTTAGCTGCTGAAAAATGTCCCTTGAAATGTAAACAGATTTCTGTTTAGAAGATGTCTGCTCAACTTGAGGTCTCTCATTTAATGGATTGTGGTTTATATTGCCACTGTAGAACCTCCTTTGGCTGACATTTTCAAATACTGTTTCCTGTTATAGCTGGATTGCCCAAACATGGTGGAGGGCCTTGTTCTAATAAACATCAACCCTTGTGCTGAGGGCTGGATGGACTGGGCGGCACACAAAGTGAGTGCCACATGCTTCACTGGCATGATATAGTTTTTGATAGCTTTCTTATTTAAATAGTTTTCGTGTCTGTCGTGGACTAATTTTACACATACATTACAGATCTCTGGTTGGACTCATGCCATGCCCGACATGATCATCTCTCATCTGTTTGGAAAGGTTGGTCAAGTTTAATGTTGGAATCAGTCTACACGTTTTCTGTCTTTTTTTTGTCTGCAGAGAACTTTTGAATTGCTACTACCATTCCAATTGATACCAACAATGTTGTCTGTTATTTCTGCAGGAGGAAATCCAGCTGAACCACGACCTCATTGGCAGATACCGTCACCACATTGTGAATGACATGAACCCATTCAATCTGCAACTCTTTGTCAAGGCCTACAACAGGTGTCACAAACCTTCTAAAAGTTTCTGCTAGAAAACAACATTGTTTTTAGCATTGGTGTAACACCTAACCACCAATTTTGGCCATGTTGCAGCCGACGGGACCTAGAAATTGAGAGGCCTGTACCTGGTGGGCACGCCAGTGAAAAAACCCTAAAGTAAGTAAAAAGTTTGTTTACTCTAAAGTAAACAAAAACTATTTTGTAAACTTCATTTTTAGAATTCTTTTGTAATTTGTGATGATGTCACTGTTATCAGGTGTCCTGCACTGCTGGTGGTGGGAGACAGCTCTCCTGCAGTGGATGCTGTGGTAGGTATAATCTCATTTTTTCTTTAAAATTAGGTTTAAACTATTTAAATCTGTACCACTCCATAACTTATATCTACAATTCATATCTGTAATATATTTAACAGTCAATGTCTGCGTTTTTGTACAGGTTGAGTGCAACACTAAATTGGACCCAACCAAAGCCACACTGCTTAAAGTAAGTGACCCATATTTATTACCCACATGGAAAAACGGTCACTGATAAGTTTCCAATAGCTCAGCATTATCTAGTGACTAATTTACTCAGGTAGAGCGGAAGCTGCCTGCACTGGCCAGCTCCAGGGCTAAATCGTACCTTGGCTGACCTAATTTTCCATAGCTGTACTCATGTGAACAGAGATTCAGGTTCATGATGTCTGCAGTGGCCTATTTGTCACCGATAAGTGCCGAGAGCAGTGCAGTTAATGGAGCGCTCAGTGTGTCAGACACCTGCGTGAATCACAGAAACAAAAATGAGGAACACGCAGTGACGCAGTGTGTGTTCGGTGTGTGTTAACTCACATTTCATGCATCTCTTCTTCCTCAGATGGCTGATTGCGGAGGCTTGCCGCAGGTCGACCAGGTGTGTATGAACAGTGTTTATGACTACTAGATTCATTTACACGTTTACACAAGGCACAGGATAATCGTTAGGGATGAAATGCGCCCTAATCTCATTACAACCACTGATGCCACACAGTTTTGGTTCTGATATCCAGCTCACCACCTGCCGCTACTGGCTGTTAGATTCAACCCCGTTTCACCCCATGTACCACTACATGTACATCTGTTTTCAACCCTGACCTGATAAGCTTGAGCTGATAACAGTTGTTTATGTAGTCACAGTGTTCGTGTAGTCAAACTAACTTTAGCATATATTGTTTTCATAGCCTGGAAAGCTCACAGAGGCCTTCAAGTACTTCATCCAGGGCATGGGTTACAGTAAGTATTACTTTACATTCCCCTTATGCCGAGAATGGGTTTTCTTTGGTATACGTTTTTAAAAAATACCCATGATGCGTTCCCCAAACCACAAGGTTCTTAGCAAAGTCAGCTTACAGCAGTAAGTAAACAACAATGGCTACTGAGCTCTGCTTCCATTAAGTGGTGGAACTTAATTTACAACTTGACCTGTTCTTTCTAAAGCTAAAGTGGGTGATTTGAATTGCAAAACTAATTGTTTTCAAAGGGGGACAATATCACCGCCAACTCTCCCCATTGGTTGAGCCAATGTTGCTGTGTTGGGCTGTTTGGGATACCCAGAGCAATGTTTTAGTGCCACAGTGTTTAAACTATAGGGCACTTACCCTCCATTTGTTTTACACATTGCATATTAAACCTAGGCAAAGAATATATTTTAAAATTAAAAACAGTTCACACTTCACCCTTGACAACGATCAAACAAGGAATCCTTCAAATTATGCAAATTATATGTAACCGTATCTCACAAACTTTCTCTGCCTCTCAGTGCCTGCTGCCAGCATGACCCGCCTGGTCCGTTCACGCACAGCTTCCGGGTCCAGCGTCACCTCATTCGACGGCAACCGCAGCAGGTCGCACACCAACGAGGGCAACCGCAGTCGCTCCCACACCAACGAGGGTCGCAGCCGAGCCCACACCTCCGACAACCAGCGTGGGCGCTCGCACACTGACACCATGGACAGCTCTGTGGACCAGGGCCCCAAGTCCACCGAAGTGTCCTGTTAGACTGGCGACCACGTCTCTGGTCCAATATCACACCTGCATTATCTCCTTTGTTCTGACTGTGCTGCGCTGCCACTAACTACACACGCAACAGGACCGCAAGTCACCAGCTCTGGTGTTTTCCTCAGGAGTCCTTACTTGGCATCACCAAGTGTCTTGGTTTAAGACCATATTTCCTGGGGAAAACACTGAGGGAGGGGTGGAACAAGGACGGGTAATGGAGTCATTTCTTTGTTTTAGCTGTTTTGGTGTCGTTAGAAGCAATGCAGCACATAGACGCTGTGATGGTCAACATCAGATAAACTGGGCAGTGAAAAGGCAAGAATTTGTACATTTATGTTGATCTTTAGTTTTTAGGCAATTTTTCTTCCTCTTTACATTCATACATTTGACTGTAGCGTCACTCAGAAGAATGTAAACAATATTTTCTTGTCACAATATTACACCTTTACATGCTAGATTGAGTACATCATTAAATTTCTGTATATGTTGAAATGGACCTCAGTGAAAGGACAAGAGATTTGCTTGACCACAAAGTAGAAAATGTGGTATTTTTCATTTAATTTAATCTGTGGGTTATATTGGTAACTCGGCGATTGATGCTTTTGGTGATTTTCTTCATTTTAAATGTAATTTTTTATTGGACCAAATGTAAGTGTAAGGATTTTAAAAAAATAATCACATTAAGTTAAATTCAACGAAACCAATCTGTAGATAAGGATATAAGAATACGAAGGAATGATGTGCATGACTGATATTTTGTTGTGTTTTGTTTGTAAAAACGATTCTTTCTATGCAATCAAGCACAACAGAACAAAATGTGCCATGGATCTATGTGGATTGAATGCTTTGAAAGAGTAAAGCAAAGAACTGAAAGAGAAAAAGGTGAATATAAATAACTCACATGCTCTTCCACGCACACTAAAACGAATGCTTGTAAGACACCTTGCTTTTTAAAGATGTACAACAACCAAAATGCATTGCATTTGTAACTGAATAACAGTTTGTATTTATTGTAAAAAGGAAAATAAAAAACGTGTTACTCCTTTGGCTGTTTGCTTCAATGGCTTGAGATCATTGAGCAAGATCTATAAACCACATAGATCTTATATCTCCAGCATTATTCATGAGTATAAATGTAATTATCTATGGGAAAAAATCTGCTCTTACAAAACCTGTACATTATCAATACAATAAATTGTGATATATATAATCCTATTACATAAATTAATTTAGCTACAAAGATCAACAAAAGCTCGTCTTATGTTATTAACATCATTACGTACATCTATACACTTAAAACGTTTTGTCAAAAAAAATATTCTAAGATAAATTTTCAATAATATGATGTAAAATGCAACGATAGATCAAATGATGAAGTGATCGAGAAATTAACAATCCTTTGCCTATTTATGTCAAAAAACTTTAAATTAGAAAAAAGATTAAATTAGATTTGAATAGAAATACTAACATGACTGTAACCATGTTTATTCAAATAAATTCTTTAGTTGTAATTCACAATCTCTTGCTTTTCATAGTGTTGTTCTAGATCTGTAAATATGTTATTGAGGGTTCCTATAACTCAAGTTGCAGAAACAGGCATTAATCCACATAACCTGTCAAGTAAAGCCAGATCCTATAGGGCACAGAAATTTGACTTCAACAGTCTTCGATTTATAGGGGGTGCAGCAGTGCTCATCTGTACAGACTCCACAGTATTAGGGCTGGTAAGACTTTGTACTGGTACTCCTTGAAGGTATTGGAGGGCCAGTGTTCTGCAGAGTTTAGTTTCAACCTTAATCAAACTCACCTGAACCAGCTAATCAGGATTACTAGACGGCTACCGAGAGGTGAGTTTTATCAGTTTTGGAACTAAACTCTGCAGGACACTGGCCCTCAAGGAACAAGGTTCCCCATCTCTAGAGTAAGTTAATGATGAGATAATTGTAATTTTTAGGGTGCGCTGTCCCTTTAAATGCAGCAACCCAATTCAGGTGCATTTAAAACAGCATGTAAAGGCACATGTGTCTGGATCACACTGGAAATTACTGCCTACCTTGATGTGCTTTGTGATATCCACATGGCTTAATGTTACTGATTCTGCGGTCTGGGCTACACAGTTCTTATGAGAGTCATCATTTCCACTAGAGAGGGCTATCAGACGTGGAGATGATGGTGAGTGCATTTGTGTGAATGCAATTTCTCTACACTTTTGTTTGCTCCTCATACATGCTTTGTTTCTGGTCGTTTCTGGTCAAGTTTATACTGTAATATTTTGGCACTGATACTGTCAAAATGATTTCCTGTCCCCATAAAAGGCTACTAGACCTTTTTGAAATTTTTGAATTTTGCAAGTCTTTTGCTAACTTAATTTTTTTATTTTATTTGATCATTGTATCATTTAATTTGTTTGTTCCTGCAAAAATAACATGGGTGTAATTTTTTTAACTGAATCCCCAAGTTATTGTCCTACAGTAATTTTGCACAACAGCAATATTCCATAATAGCAATGTTTTATAGTGCATATTTTGTGCACATCTGATAAAGATGAAAGAACAACACAATATCACATGATTGCAGATCAAAGGGCAGCTACAGATCTCTTAATGAGATGTTACACAATTATCAAAAAATCTAAAACAAGTCTTCTCTACTCCAGAATTAAAGCTTACACGCATTTTGCAAAAATGTGCAATGTGCATACGAGCCATTGCGTGTCTTGGTGCTGTCTTGCGCCCCCTCCTGGATTCCTGGACTCATAGATCCACTGTTCGTAGCAGCGGCCTGCGATTTAACCCTTTTGGGTTTTGGCACCCTCTGGGGGGCTGAGACTCATTACACAGTGAGAGACAGACAATGGCCTCACTTACGCACAGACGCTGGTATTTGCAATTGAGCTGGAAACTCTGGCCATTGCGATAGATTTGCGACACTATTGTGTTCACAGCCAGTGACGGGCAGATCTGAATAATAACAAGTGTAAAACTTTTATTGGGTCATATTTTATTGATTGTCTTTTAAAGTATCATACATAATTAAGGATTAACATCCCACATTTAGTGAGCAGATCTAAAACACAAAGAGTGGCTGCCATGTTCAAAGACATAATGGACTTAAGAAAACTTTAAAGACTTAAATTATTCAAGCTCAAAAATGTATAGCCTAAATACTCTATACATTTTCAATTAGCCCGAAGCCAAGCAGTCCACTTGGCGGCAGTATTGTATCAGATAGCAAACACTGATATTGTGACGTCAATGGATTCCTAAAATGCATGAAACATGACGTAATTTGTTAAGAATGTTTGTCTAATATGCGTAATTACACGAACACGTGTAAGGTTATATTGGTTATATTTTTTTTACATGTTTATTCGATATTATTTATTCAACTTTCCAGAAATACCATCAATTAACAATTCAGTTAAGTCTTTCAGCGACTCATAAACAATATAAACAATAATAACAAAGAATTTCAGCGACTCATAAACAATATAAACAATAATAACAAGTAAACATATAGAAGAATAAACAAAAACATTTACAAAGAAAAAATAAGTAAATAAAATAAAAACATAACATCTATAAGTGTTAATATTGGTGACTAAATAGTCACAAAGTTAAACAGTCACAACCTCTGTAAAAAAAAGATATTTCCCATTTTTCCATAAATCTCTTCAGTAACAAAATACTATAATAAAGACATGTCATTTAGAACAAAAAAGAACATTAGAACCCAAAAGAACCAGGACCATTCTTTATGAATTTTTTGAGTCCACCTTCAGGAAGAGGAATCGGAAGACCCCAAAACCCCTACTTGATACACAGTAAGGTTGTATTCTAATGAATCAGAGGGAGACGAGTGAGAGTTACTGATGCAAAAGCTGATCATAACACGCTTGAGAATATTTATTTTAAACAATCTGGAATCAGTCTATCAGACGTAATTTACAATCTTGAATTCAGGTGAATGTTAATCCCATAATCTAGTCTTTAGATGTGGGATTAAACCACTGAAAATAAAATATTAGGTTATATTATTATTTTACTCGCGGTATAGCGGCTACTAACAGAACCCACGTCAGGAGCCAAGTCATCCCAAATTCTGTATCGAATCGCATCGAATCCGAAAAGTGAGGCTTCAAAAATCGCTCATACCCAAGCAGGATCAATTCAATATGTACAATAATAGTCGGACACGGGCTGCTGCGGCGATCATAGGAGTTTTCATACTTAAAATCATCATGACGTCAGACAAAATTGACATACCAATTGTGCACTTTTCCATGCAGACGCGTTTGTAAATTAGCCAAAGATATCTGACTTTGCTGGCACCAAATGATGAAAATGACTTTTTCCGTTCTCTCTGCAAATTTTTAAGAGAAAAGGTGAGAGAAAGAGAGAATAAGTTTCAACAAGGAGGTTAAAGATATTTTTCCTTTTTATAACCCGCTATATTGTTTTTCCACGTTAAATGGCACCGTTTACAAAATGCCATTAAGTCTTTTTTCAGTTTTTCAAAAGAAAAAGAAGCGCAAAGGTAGCTTTAAAAATGCACAGCTCGTGTCATGCCAAAAATTACATTATATAAATGAGTGTAAATGTTATTTATGCCAAAACAACTTTAGTTAAATAGTAGTTTAACACAACATGCCATTTGTTATATCTGGATTCAAAAGCAAGTTACTAGTTTTAAGAATGTCTGTTCCTCTCTGAAAGCTAATGTGTCTTTAGGAGACTACAAATACAGCGCAAGAGGTTTAAAACCAACTTTCATTATACTTGATCTGTATGTATTAGTTCATGCAGTGTAGTTATCCTTTATCTTAATATAATCTTGTCTCGCTTGTCTCAGATACTCTGTATCTCGCATATCACGGTGTGATGCTCCATGGGGCTGAAAATAGACCCTCCGTTTACTGGAAAACATAACCGAGTGTGCAGGTGTTTTCAGTCAACAAATACTGTAATCACGGTGTAGATTAACAGGATGTAATGAGCCATCAAAAAGCTGGTGATATACAGATAAGAGCAGTACAGTACAGCTGCATTCTGTGAAATATCACTTATTCATCTACGGTCATTTATGGTCATGCGATTTCAAATAGCTGTGTTCTATTTAATGGATCCTTGGAGAGTCATTGGTTCAAACAGAAATGAATGTGAATGTTGTGTGTTAGTTGCCTGGAATGACAGACTTCACAGAGTTGCTATGTATGTCTGATTGTACTTTAATTCCTCCAGCGGTATTAACATGTCAATGTATCTTATGGACATTTTATGCACATGTTAATATTGTCAGTTCCTCATCATCCTCCAGGAATTGACACCATTAGAGTGAAAGTGACCTATTTGTCAGATATGGTAACCCATATGGTATACCCGAAATGTGACCTCTGCATTTAACCCATCACTGGTGAGGAGTGAACACACACACACCCGGAGCAGTGGGCAGTACGTTACTGCGCCCGGGGAGCAATTGGAGGGTTAGGTGCCTTGCTCAAGGGCACTTCATTTGCAACCCCCCAGTGCTAGAATTGAACCAGCAACCTTCTGATTACAAGCCCAACTCACTAACCAGTAGGCCACAACTACCCCTTTTCCTAGAGGGAAAACAAATACACAGACATCCATGAGTTTAGCAGTGAATTTAATGAATACAGTGGAATTTTTATCTCTTTAGTGGCTTTCTGTTTCGTATTCATGTAGCCTCCAAAATATCTAAAAGTTTAAATGTCAGAATTAACTTCAGATTAACTTTGTGAAAATAATCAAACAGTAATTAATAAAATTAGAGTAGCTACCTGAGTTTGAGACCAGGGCATATTTTGGAACTGAGATACCATTTAATAGTACTTATTTAAATTATAATACAAGCAAATTTGTTTTTATTAAGTTACAGAATATGTTATAAATGACTTGTCCACAGGCTGTAAGATTGCATTGCCAAACAAATGAGTCTTCAATGAGTATCTGCTTTACTAATTACACTAAAAAGTAAATTACTGTAAAGGGCCGTTTTAAATGTAAATAAACATTTGACCGTATTGATGTGAATAACATGTCATTTCAAGCCCTTTAATAAAGGCTTCAGTCACTAGACTGGCTTTAGTTGTTCTTCGCCTGAGCCAGTGTCACTGTGAGACAGTTGTGAGTCATAAGCTCTGGCTAAAGCAGAAATCTGCCTCGTGTTTGTGCTTCACCGCTGCGGTGTGTGTTTTACCCACAATGCTTCATTTACAGAGTTTACATTTACGTCTGCATGCATTGTGGCCGCAGTTCAAATGAGGGGCCCATGTCTGCTGTGGTCTTGTGCGGACATGTTTAGAACCCTGTCCCCATTAACCAGTCCCATTACACCCCACTGGACATAAAAATAAGACGTGGCTAAAGTTTAAGATATAGATTGTTTAAAGGCTTACAGAGGACTCTATATTGTTCTAAAATGACTGTTTTTTTTCTTATGTCTCATGATTCTTATGTACAGCAGGATGAAGGCCCTATATGCTGCACATTTACTTTAGGTTAATACTTAATTCCAGAGGCTAGTTGTCATTGATGAAGGTCTTTTCTTGAGAACTGAAAACACTTGTGATCTTACACAATTTGGTAATGATGTAAATATATATGGAGTGTTAGTTGTGGTATTGGCATGTACTGGTGTGTTGCTGTTGGCTATAAATCAAGCTGAGAAATGAGTAGATGAAATATAGTCGGGCACTAATGACTTTCACAGGTCAAGAAAATCACTCCGGATAATGCAAGAAAGAAAGAAATTTTAATGGAAAAAGGCAGTTACATGTAGAAATTAATTTTCTTGACAAAAGTGCTAAAGCATGATGATTTTTTCTAGTTGGGAATAAAGAAGCAATGGAGTGGATGGTCTCTACTGTGTGCGAGTTAATGAAGAGATTAAATGTTGTCGTCATGAGATGATAGAGCTGATTGTTGTAATTCTCCGCTTCTGCTTATGCAATTACTATGTTTCACGAAAGCATCTGAAAATAAGACAACTGGGTTTAAACCTAAGATCTGTTTTTCTTGTAAACACATGAGACATCAGTGCAAGCACACCATTTTTAAAAATGTTTGATAAAGCAATATCTCTTGGAACGCAGCAGATTACACAAAACTCTTATTTTTCTCATCCGAATATTCTCTAAACATTTTGTGCGTTTCGATGTGGTGATTGTGACATTTCCTGTGACGTTTGGCTTGTTGCAAATTTTTGACACTATTGTAACACTTAAACTGAAAAAGTCATGCTATGTCAACCCAAAAAACAAATGACCATACAAAGATGAAAATGTCTGTTCTGTTGCAAAATGTTTGCATTGTGTAATTGTCAGTAATCTCGCCGCATTACTACAAACTTATTTTGTATTGCAGCTGTATTTTAAAGACGTTCTTTACTTGAAACAATATCCACCAACTACACCAGAAAGTGACTAGATATCCAGCATAGAACAGCATGGGTCAGCATTAAATTTGATGCTGCCCTGAGGTGGTCTTTTACACAGACATGAAAACTCATGTGACTAAATTGTCTGTGACTAAATTGTCTAAAACTGTGAAAGTGCACAGGAAACAGTATGATTAAAAGATGGAAGCCAGTATGATTAACCCAGATGTTGCAACTTGTTTGCATATATAAAAAACTTAAGCAAAAAACGGTTGCTTTTTTATGTATAGATGTTACTTATTTAAGCATCCTTGATCTGATAACAAAGGTATAAAACATTTAAATGATAGTCAAAGCTCTGACAAAATTAGATATGTAGGACGTAGTTAAATCAGGATCATGTATTGTCTGTTTTATAATTTGAGCATGGAAATACAGAACTGTTCATTTGCATAATGGATCTGATATGAACTAGCTGACTAGACAGGAAGGGTTGTAATGCTACTTTCCCAAATACTTCTGCTAAACTACTAAAATGTTTAAAATAATATTAGGATGGAATGTGGGGTGTTGATAAGGGACGGAATAAAAATTAAGTAAATTAAAAATGTAAGTCAATTTGATTGCCACAATAAATAATGTTTAAAGTCTTGGTAGTGGAATAGTTTGCAACAACAGCCATTTTTGTACTTGACATTCATTTTTCTAGTTTAGAGACATGTTTCATCTACTTTAATTCGTGGTGGATAATGTATATATAATGTATATACATGTATATACATTTATATAATGTATATATTAGATATTGGCATATTTAGTGCCATAGACATTAAATATATTACATGGCATGATCTACCTCAAATCCCCACCAGAACGTTCAGAGACAGATGTGTATAATATGCAATATATTTATTTATTTATTTAATGCAGTAGCTTGCATATACACAAGACAATAGACACCCAAGCACAGACAGACGAACCTATGTAAATATGCAATGTCATGTTAAAATTTATATAACGACAATAATAAAAATGTTCCTCAGTCATTTGTTTCAATAGGACTTTAATGCCAGTTATGCTCGCCAGTAAGTTTGTATATTATAGAGGAGCACAAACACTAAGACACTTACCCACCAAATACAGGAAGTTGTGCAACAGTCAATGACGCCAAAAGCTACGACAATAACTTAATCAAATAAACACACGTCTGAAAGTAAACATAAACATTACAGTCTGCCAATTATAATTTGCATAAAAATCCATCAACAAAGAATTTCTGTCAGTGCATATTGTGGGAATTATGGAAACGGTTAAAGTCTTCCTCATTTTAGCAGAGGAAGTCTGTGGCTAAGCGCTGTTATTTGTAGGCCAGTGCTCAGTTTAGATAAGCGGGCAGCGTATCACAAGCCTCTCAGAATGCAACAGTACAGCTGGCCTCAGATCTGCAGCCGGACAGTATTTTTTCACTCCAAACCACCTTCTTCAACTTTATTGTGAGCAGCCAACCAGAAATGAACCTTTGCCTTATGAGAGGAGAAGTGGATATGTAACTGCTTAGGGTAAAAGGTAAGAAAACTGTTTTATGTGTCTTAATAAATAAAAAAAAGTCATGTTTGAATGCTAGTTGAGTGATCTTTTGAGGCTTAGTTTTATCATTAACGTTTCCTTGTGCGTGATTTACATTTCAGCAAATATCAAAATAAAATTCAAACTTTTTTTGTGGGCACATGCTGCAGCAAAGATACTGCAACAAAGAGAGTGCATATAACTACTGCTGTTTCTGTGCTAATTGTTAACCCACATTAACTATGTTGTTGAGGTTGCACTACAGCACACATTGTCAGTTGTTGATCACAAACAAACAGGGCAGTTGTATGACTTCTAACAGGAAAGGGCTTAGGATGACACACCTTAACTCTATATGTTGCACTAAGTTTCTGAGCTATATATATATATATATATTCTCAGAAAGGAATCGAGTGGAAACGGTGGTAAATTCAGGCTCCCCGCAGCTTCCCTGTTCTAGTTACTGCGTTTTGCACTTTTGAAGGGAAGTTGCTACATTTGAACAGTGGTTCCTTTAGTTGTTAGATATGAAGTCTTATGCAGTGTATGAATTTGAAATATGAATAATGATTAATTCCAGCATCTAAAGAGCAGTGGACTCTGACCGGCATCATGGGAAATGTAATCAAAAAGAAGGAGGAGAAGGATGTTGATCTTGACAGTTTTGACACCATGTTTAAAGGTAAGCTATACGTTTTCACCTGTGTGGAATGTACTGGGCCTAAATATGTAGTGCTAGACTGGGGCCTGTTGTCACATGGGGAAGTTCTATTTCAGTAACTACATGGTTTTCAGTCAAATGTCCAGTTGTGTTTTTTGCAGAGGTTTTGCATGTTGGTTTCGGACATTTTTTGTCAATTTTAGCCACCATGATCAAATTTAATGTTCATATTTTTGCTGTAGCTACTAACAAGTAAATATACACCCACCAGTATATAGGCAGGCCATATGAATGAGAGTCGGCTGTATGAATGAAGGTAGATTTTAAATAAGGAGCTAAATTGTATTCTCAAGACAAGGGTATGTTAGACTGTGACTGTATATCTGTATGCGAGTCCTAATAACAGTACTATTAATCAATCCATGTCTATAGATTGTGACAGTCTCGTGGTGCTCTCTGACTACCCATGTCGTGACATCAGTGAGCCTATCTTTAAAATTGGGGAAAGACTTAAAGGTCTCTCTGAGTAAGTCTGATTTCAACGGCCGTAATTAAATGTTGTGTATTTCTGCTTTATAACACCAAAGAACTGTACATGTAGATTGAACATCATCTTGTGAAAATATATAAACGCAAGTAATTTGTATACTTATGTATGCTGTATAAATACACGTATAACGGCTATGAACCTGTTTTATTTACTCATTGATGTTTGGCTTACAGAGATGGCTGCTGGTGGAAAGTGCGTTCTCTTCCAAACGGAACTGAGAACTACATACCAAATAATTATGTGACTAAAGTGTATCACGGGTAAGTGTGGATTGTTTATCTGCTATTGGCTAAATACATTGCGCTTATTCTTAATTGCAGAATGTCTGCAGGATGTCAGACGCTCCAAATTCACATGTGAAATTTTGGTAATCGATCATTATCTTACAGACATGTTTGTTATGTACATGGAATATATTCTTGCATTCATGTATTAAAATTGTGTAGTTGTTCATTGCTGTCACTAATCTGAAGAGGTTGTATTGCGCTGTGTGTTAATGTAGTATGTCTACAGTTTATTTTTAAGTTTTAACAGCATTTCCGCTTTAACACATGCATGTCATGTTTCTAAAGATGGCTGTTTGAGGGGGTTGGGAGACAGAAGGCAGAGGAGCTTTTGTCATTGCCTGGTAATAGTGTTGGATCGTTTCTCATAAGAGAAAGTCTAAAAGAAAGAGGTAAACACTAGAGCTTTGTCTTCTACTAATCTTTGTCCCCTCAGTATTTACCACATAAGATAATGATGTTTAATAAAAATCTCTGCTATCAGCTTTAATTGAAGTATAAATAACATTTGGAACATTTAAACTTATGTTAACTAATAAAACTGTTTAACTATAGCAGTGGATCTCAACCTTTTCAATTTAAAGGCCCCCCACTCACAATTTCTCCCCAGATAAATATCCCAGAGCTTTGCAAACTTGTAACAAGTATATCCTTAAGTTAAAAAAATAACCGAACGTTAATTTGAACGCTTGTCTTGTTTTAAATAATTTTAAGTCATCTTAAGGCCCCATTGGAAGTTTGTTGAGGGCCCTAGTGGGCCCCACTTCCTAGTTGAGAAACACTGATCTAACAGCAGCTATTCCTTCCAGGTGTGTATTCTTTATCTGTGCGACACAGGACCATCAAGCACTATAAAATATTCCGGCTGACTAATAGCTGGTTCTATATTTCTCCACGCCTTACATTCCAGTGTCTGGAGGACATGGTCAATCACTACTCTGGTGAGAACTACACTGCCTCAGCTGTACATTTGCACAGAACACATTTCTTGAGGCTGAACTAAAGACACATGCCATACAAAACTTGTAGGTGGAAGCTGAGAACGGGGGTGTGATGCATTAACGTCTTCTGATTTTCCTTCAGACTCTTCAGATGGTATATGTTGTGTTCTCAGCGCTCCATGTCTGGCTTTATCCGTCCCTGCCCCGAACTCAACCGGGAACACACCGCCCGTGGTGATGCGGCGTAATTTGGACTGGAATAAAGTAAACAGGTACCAAAGTTTCCCTCTCCACCAACATACAGTATAAACATGTTAGCATAAACATGCTAATCATTTCCTCTACCCTCTGGGCATCAGTATCTGTAGCCAAGGTTTTAAACGTGTATGTTAATATATTTCTTTATGAATAGGTCACAGTTAATGAGCCCGAATGGGCTGGATTTTGTGGACCACAAGGATGACATGGTGAGCTATGGAGTGAGGAGCAGCATAGCTGCTTATATGTCTTTAACATCGATACCGGAGGCCAAGCAATCCAAAGAGCGCAAGAAGAAAAGCAAGTCTGTCTATGTGATGCCTGACCACAGTAATATGGACATGGATGACTATTAGCACGTGACCATAGACTTTGAATATACACCAGCACGTTGGTATGGACTGATGATATTTTTGCACTGTATTAAGTTCATCTCATGAAAATGTCCAGTTCATGTTTCACCCTAAATCAAAAGAAAAGCTACAGCAAAGCCATTAAGATTTATTCTGCACTGTGACACTATTTTCACACCAATTAATTAATCCCACAATTCTCATTACTGCAATATTTCTGTTTTTTTGTAATTTAAAGATTACAAAAAACTTTTTTATATCATTCTACTTTTTTATTAAATATCATGCTACCATGATATGATGCATTACTTTTTTACAGTACAGTGTTACTTTACAGTATTACAGTACAGTAATGTAAATATGGGGGATGCTTAATTGTCTTAAATGCCAAAAATCATAATGATCTTAATAGGCTTTCTTGTCTACAAGCAAAATTTAGTTTCTTATTTCTTGTATATGATTTAAGGGTGAAATATGACTGAGGCATTTTCTGACGTTTATTGGGAGTCACTCTATCACTATTTGAATATACTTTGTCTTCTCTTTCAAGCATGCAGTTTATTCCATATCGCAACACTGAATCTAAAGCTAAAATTCTATAATTCGGTTATGCAGCAATAGAATGTTCTAGACAGTTCTTACATTGCAATACTTGGTTTTTCAGTAGTATTACTGAGCGTTTGATGAATTGAATGTACATGTGTATTAATCATAAAGCCACTGCTTTCTCAAACTTGTCAGTGACACTTCATGAAAGGCATAAGGGTACTGTCACATGAGAGGAATTGTCTTTCAATAAATATTTCCTTTTTGCACTTTATACTTTAGTATTATATTTATTTATGAAAAGCTTTGACTTTTAAATCTCCGTTATACTCCAGGACTGAGGATTGTTCTAAACTGCAATGGAGAAACACGTTGACTATCTTTTCAAACAGCCTCACAAACAAACTCTCCTGGCTGTGCCTGACCCATGTTATTGTTTCCATACAGTATATTCAGCAGCTTACTCTTAATAGTGACCATATGGAGTGTTAATTAGATACAGTTATACCAACAAAAGTTTCACTCATGCAGCCCAGGCACCATGAAGAAAGCTTTACCCAAAACATAAGATATTTACTGTAACACAATTGATTACATTAACCTCTTTGTCATTTGATGACTTTCTTTGTTGTCTTTATTGTATCAGTTTAACAGTAGTTAGTAAAATAACATCGCAATCCACATAAAAATTCAAAATGCAAAAAAAGGCTATATAATGGCAAACAATGATTTTTTTATGGCATAGCATATCTAAATATTGTACACAAAATCTCATAATTTTTTGCTTGTTTACGAGTCTGTGGTGATTCCTGGATAATTCCAGTGTAAAAACAAGTGGTTTCTCCTACATTCCCACAACATCAACAGATCCAGCCTTCCACCCAACAGCAAGTACTTTACTCTTGTCTACTGCTTTAGCTTGTTTTATAAATGTTTTCTCACATAGAGACCCAGACTATTTGGAAAAAGCTGCATCTAAAAATATTCTCACGCTTTTTTTATCAGTTTGCACTTGACTGAGTGAGATATGAGTTTGCGTTTCCTGCGGTTTGAGATGTGTAGCTTATGAAAGCATGTGGAGATCATCTGGTGTTGCACAAACGCTGAAGATGAATGACCTGATTGGCCTAAACTGATCCTAGCCCTCAACTATAACCAATCAAAAGAATTGCCCGTTTCATCTGTATTTTGTCAGTTTAAAAGAAGCAAACAGGATATAATCACAGAACAGAATGTTATTTAAGTTAGGCCCTCCAAACAATTATTGTTGGTCTGGAATCACATTAGATGTTATCATTATAAAAGTCTTCTAACTGGTAGAGCTGATCTTTGTTTCTAAATGGTCTGTAATGAGTGCTAGACTCCAAGGGCTGGTTTCCTTCAGAGACAGATGCGGCAGATAGAGATAAAGATCTCATCCTCTCTGTTGTGGTAACATCTTTAACATATGTGTAATGATCTAAAGGCCAGGATCATGTAAAACACCAGAAGCAGTATGTGCTGGTTTAAGCCTTCGCTCAATGTGATGTCATTTTGATGAAAGGCTACTATAAATTCAGGAAAATACAATAAACAAGCACACATTCTCTTACAATACAGAATAACAAATAACAGGCCGATATTGTTTGAAACCTTAAACAGATGTCTGAGACGATTGGTAACTATTAAATGTACTTATAATGGACTTGTAACGGGGTGTAAAGCTATTTTCATATCTCATATTTCAAGTCTGTGTCTACTTCCTTCCCCAAACTTAACAGTTTCCATTAGTTGCAATGTTTATACATACCAATGATTCAAGAGTTCAGCTCACAGTGGTCAAGTAAATGTTGGTTATGACACTCTCTTTGGAAAGCCACAAATACCTATCGCGCAACACTATTTATAAAGAGAGTGCAGAAAAACATCTTACCAAGTGTATCACAAAACCTTGAGAAAGTTGTTTTTGCAGAGAAAAATATCACAATATATCACAAACCGTTGTCCATTTAGAAAAACCAAGTCATTAATATGTAATTATTAAAGTGATTAAACGAATCAGGTCGGTTATTAAATGCCTATAAATGCTTTTTGTTATGTGGTCAGAATAAACACAGCTCACATGTTTTTACATAGTGTTCCAGTTAAACAACGGTGGCATGATTTAACTGTCATCATATTCCACTTATATGCAAATTGCTTGCAGTTACTATTTACTTATAGCTAAGCAAAAACCTTTAAAGCTAACATTAGCTAACATTACAAAAACTGACAGGTTTTGCTGAAAGGTGAACACAACCTTAACATGTCCTTTAGCCATCATAAATAATAATATTTAAAAAAAAATCGGTGAGCATTTTTGACGTTCTGTGAAGTTTGATGTTGTGTAAATGGAGGTTTCTTGTATGGATTCTGCATTTGGTCAGTCATATAGGTGAGAGTCACGGCTTTAATCTTCCTGCACAGAGGAAGGAGGCGCTGTAGTACTACGCTGCTGTAGGCGTCATAACTCAGTGGACATGCTTACTAAACTCTGTTTAATGAAAGCATCTTTATTGAAGATGGTATCTGAAGAAGTATGACTTATTTACCAATGTACTTTTTTAATTACAGATTAAAATAAAAAGATGAGGCCATTGGGGACTCGGGCTTCCTGTTTATACTGAGTTACCCACAGAGATATTTTTTCCAAAGCAGACATTTCTCTACAATTAAATTGCTTTAGAAATGTAAACCCATGCCAGTGTTTGCTATTGGCAGCAGTAAGGTCTGTGACACTATGGTCTGTGTTAATGCGTTGCATCTATCCCAAAAACTAACCATAATATTGACTGTCATGTAGTCTGTCAGAGAAAATGTAACGTATTTTATTTTCATGTTAGCGTGATTTATCGGTGCATGTATTTGTCACATATCAAACACTGCGTTAACATTAATCGAGCTGCCCAACAGCTGACGCTAAACATGACGTCTACGGTGGAGCTCCGCCTCCTGTCTGACGGTTCGCTGCCTTTAACACTCTTATAGGTTTCAGAATGTCACAAAAGTTACACAAAGTGTCTGTGCGATGTTTATTATGCAATAATATGTATTACAGTAAGTATGACATAGTAAGTATTAGAGTAAGTATTAAAT